>MJUU01067330.1:206172-230820 GCA_002080025.1 Modiolus philippinarum | reverse complement strand
TATTTGTAGACATTTTGACCTTGACCTTTCCCTGAGGGCAATTTTTGTAAAACTTTAACCTTGCCTCTAGAAGGTAGGCTTTTAGTGGTAGGGTGTTCATATTTGGTATGTAACTTCCTTATGATGACAGCTTTCTTCTGGTACCATACTTTTAGACATGTTGACCTTGACCTTGCCCTGAGGGCAATTTTTTTAAAAACTTTAACTTTGCTTCTAGAATTAAGATGCTTAGTGGTAGGGTGTTCATATTTGTTATGTGACGTTCTTTTGATGAGAGCTTTCTAATGGTACCATATTTATAGACATTTTGACCTTGACCTTGCCCTGAGGGCAATTTTTTAAAAACTTCAATTTTGCTTCTAGAATTAAGTTGTTTTGTGATAGGGTGTTTATATTTCATATGTGACTTCCTTGTGAAGAAAGCTTTCTTTCGAATTTATTGTGCATTGAGGTTACTGGAATCCCCGGCGAGCTATGTTGTCTTCTGACAACTCTTGTTTACTTTTTATCTTCAATATAGTTCTTTTTTGTCACACTTTTTCTCAGCAACTGCACATGACAACCACTTGATATTTGGTATGATGCTTTATCATGAGGTCCTGTACTGTGTCTCCCCTTTTTAGCCATATTTGATCACCACTTCCTGTTTACCAATTTGTGCGTATTTTAATTTTCATTTTCAAAATTGGACTTTTTCGTCACTTTTCTCAGCCATATAGAATCACCACTTCCTATTTACCTGTTTGTGTGTTTTTCCTTTTCATTTCCCAAATAGGACTTTTTTGTCACACTTTTTTTCTCTGCAACTGTGTAAATGTTTGTATTGTGTCCACACACACTTAATTTTGCACTTGCCATATTGATACAGGGTTCAATGAGCAGGGGTATAACTGGCTGCCATTCATCGACAGCTCTTGTTTAAGATACCTGTTTTACGCTAAATAGACAATGTTGGATTGAACATTTCAATCGCACATCCGAAAAATGAAAAAAAGATGGATATGTAGTGGTTTTGATTTTATGGCTGGAACGGTCATTTGTCAGCTTTTCCTTTGTAACATCATTACTGATTTGACACCTTATATTCTCTCTTTGCTCCGAATTACCTCCCTTTTCCCATACATGATGTTTATCTACGAAACCTAGATGTTTACATATTTTTTTCTGTGTATTCTATATAAATTGTGGTGAAAAATTGGTTAAAATGAGCAAACTTCAATCATAATTCTAGAAAAAACAGGCAAAGTGACTCATACTTTTTATTTCAGATTTGAGTATAGTAGGATCAGATCTTCAGTTGTGGCAATTTATAAAAAAAATCTCAATGAAGAAAATAATAGTGTCTATCTACTTTAAACTCGTCAGGTTTGGACTTGCCTCACCTTCTGAACTTGACCTACTCAGAAATTTTCTCACTGTTCATATTTCAGCACCATTGAAGAATCAAGTATTCTTATGCCTCATTTTTCAGCAAAACAAATCTTTGAAATGTGCAAACTTTTCATGCTTTGGTAATTTGTTTTACAGGAATGGAAGGGAAATAGATGGTTTCCATATCAGAGTTGATATATCATCTAATGCTAAAAAGGTAACCTCTTGTTATATACTGTGAAAAGAATATGGGGTCAGTGAGATGGCATCCCCTAAAAAGAAAAAAAAACCAAAGATTGAAAAGACACAAAAAGTGATAATACACTCATCAGGGACACATGTAAGATGCAAGTCACATATTTATGCAGTTCTCTAAACATTTTTCTTATTACATGAAACATGTATGTATTCATAATAATTCACATTACATATGAGTGATGTTGCTAACCATTTGCAACAAAGGTTGTTTTTAAAGATTTCACACACATTTTTTTTAAATTCTCAGTAATTATATGCAATTGTTATTTTGTTTCTGAAATCATATATCAGTCATGACATTTCACATATCTCCTACCAAAGTTTTTGGCACTATTACTGCCATGCATATAGAAATATCTTGACTGAACATCAAAGATATCTTTAATTGAAAAAATGTAACATAGTGAAAAATGAGGAAATCAGCAGTAGAGATACTGTTTTGTAGCTATGACATAAACAAATCTGAACAATACTTGTCTGTAAGTCTCTTTACATGACTAACGTGAATGAATGAGAAACTGACCTATACATTTGCCAAGTATGAAAAGTCTACCTTACATAGTTCAAAAGTTATAACCAAGGTTAAAGTTTCGGACCCACAGATAGACACTTATCACCTTGATAATTAAAAATACTATTTCGATGTTATTTTTAAGGAAATGTTATATAATCACTGTAAAATTACCCTGGGGCAGTATCCCTTTAATGAAGTATACAGGTAAACACAAATCTTTGACGAAATCGTGCGTTGCTGATTTTGACATGCAACCGGATTAGTCAGGTGAATTATAACAGTAGTTAGTGCACTGGGGCAAGCATCAAAGGCCGGAATTCGGAATACACAGTGGCAGAAATACTCAAGATGTTTTACTATGGATATTTATAGAAAAAAGATGGGACTTAAATTTACGGCCAGAATAGACAGGAATCCGGTTTAGGCAGGGCCGGTTAATCAGGTTACACTGTTTTTATAACTGACTGTAACTTGTTCGATTAATGTTTAACAAACTTGGTCAATTAATGTTCAACATACTAAACATCAAGTTACTAGAGATACTGAGAATTATATGTTTTGTTTTGCTTGTTTTTTTCAGCATGAGAAGAAAAACACTGTTTTTGTTGGAAATATGTCTTATGGTAAGCTAGCTGTAAACAAAGTACATGTACATAGAATGTATGTAATAATCATTTATATTATACATTTGCATTGGTTTATATGTAAGATTGTTCATACAGAAGCTAACATGCGTTATGAAGGGACATCCATTAAAATACTAAGATTCTTGAATAGAGTCTGTGAATTTTGCATAGCTCAAACTGTTTCCAAGTTATGAAACAACACTTGATCCCTTTCTCACTTTGTATAGTATTAGATCATGATGAGTGGATGTGCACATTCATACTAGTAGTTTATTGCGAAATAATTACACAGCAGCAAGTTGAACACTTGACATTTTCATGCAACATGATAACATCTTATCCATCCTGTTCCTACATTGCTTCCTGAATGCGATTTTAACTCTGAACCTCTGTAAACCAAACACCTAAAAAACTAATCATGGTTTGATTTATACAGGTTTCATCATAATATTTAAAAATTAGGTGTGCATACTAGTAGCTTAACATAATGAAAAACTACATGAAAATAGCAACAGCAAAATATATCTACATGTAGATTTAAACAGCCTCACTCAGTAATTAATACAAATTGTGTTGACATATCCACACTAAAGTGGTCACTGCACCAATTACATGTATTTAACTATTGCTAATACAAGAAAATCATTTTAGCTTTCCATACTTTAGTTTCTGAATGTTGCATACAATGCAGTCGCTACTCAGCAATGTTTATCAATTGTTACGTTTATAAAAGGCGCAAAATTAAGTTACAATTTTTAGTTGAAATAAAGAAACTGTTCACAACATTAACATACTGATTTTGATAAATAAACAGGAAGTTTCACCATTCAATCAAACAGCATACTAACAATTTTACCTGTATAAGCTTCAAGCTAAGAAATCTGGGTTAGTGGGATACAACTTTTTAGCTCACCTGACCCGAAGGGTCATGTGAGCTATTGCCATCACTTGGCGTCCGTCATCCGTCTGTCGTAAACTTGTTCAAAAATCTTCTCCTCTGAAAACATTGAACCAATTGTAACCAAACTTGGCCTGAATCATCACCAGGGTAGCCTGTTTCAAAATTGCGAGGACTAAACAACATGGCTGCAGTTACTAAAAATAGCACATAGGGGTAAATTGCTGTTTTTTGCAAATAACTCAAAAACCGTTACAGATATTAAAAATCTGACAGAGCCAAAAGTGACCAGCATGACAAGATCTACCTGCCCTGCAATTTTGAAGAAAATCTGATGACCCATTTTGGAGTTATTGCCCTTTTTCCGAAAATTTTTCAAAACTTTAACATATTTTATTATTTATCAAAGAAACTATAATAGATAGAAGTCAACTTTGAATTGCAAAAATGTTCAGCATATCAACATCTACCAACCTTGAAATTATGGAGAAAATCCAAAAACCCTTGTAGGAGTTATTGCCCTTTTTTCACAGAATTTTCAAAATTTTCATATTATTCGTTTTTTATTTCCAAATCTATAGAAGATGAAGGTTAAGTGTAAATTGATAAAATGTTTGCCATGCTGTGGTGACTTCAAAAGGGGTGTTGAAAATGGTTCGTTGCCTGCCATTTTCGAAATGGCTGCCAAAAAAAGGCGGGAAAATTCAACATTGTTCAATTTCAATAAAATTTTGTTTCCAAATAGATATTGATGTTGCGACTTCAAAACCAGTATTGAAAATTGTTTGTTGACAGCCATTTTCAAAATGGCTGCCAAGAAAGGCAGGAAAATTCAACATTGCCCGAATTCAATGAAATTTGATTTCCAGATAGGTATTGATGTCGCAACTTCAAAACTGATGTTAAAAATTGTTCGTTGAATGCCATTTTTAAAATGGCCGCCAAAAATGGCAGGAAAATTCAACATTATCCAATTTCAATGAAATTTAATTTCCAAATAGATATTGATGTTGCGACTTCAAAACTGATGTTGAAAATTGTCATTACCGCCATTTACAAAATGATGTTTAGACTTCAAAACTGGTGTCGAAAGTGGTCCTTAGCAAGAACATTTTTTGTCAAAAAAGCCAAACAAAGAAATATAGTAAAACATAATCAGACTTGAAATACAGTTCAAGATATTGGTGGTGTTCCAGCTACCAAAGTATGAGAGACTGAAGTTCAACTGTATAACTTACAATGTAAGCTTGATTGTCGCAACTGAAAGCCAGTTGAGCAATACAGACTCCCCGGAGCCTCTGGTCTTCACAATTTTAGAAATATGTGTAAACTATGAGACATTTTAACATTGAGGTAATTTGGGCTGCAGTCTATGTCAGTCATGGACCAGGTGAGCCTCTAGTTTATTTATCAGGCCACAGCTATGTCTAATAAATTTTTTGCCCAAATCTCTTGTTTTTTTGTGTTTTAAGCAATTTTTGGAGGAAAGGCCCTTACTTTTTATAATGTAAGGAATTTTTCAATTAGAAATAACATAATTAGTTAGATCCACAATGTTAAGAACAGTCTGATTGGTTTGAACAGGGACTAACATATTATCCGCACCCCTAAACCCCTAAACCCTTTCTTGGGTAAAAATGTGCGGATAATACATGCCATTTTATGGTATAAGTGCTAGGTCAATGATATGTGGTATGTAGGTTGGTCTTAGCTAGTACATAACCGTCTGTCATATGGCTTTTGTCCTTGACCTCAATTTCACGGTCTAGTGAGCATGTTTCGTTTTTGTGATTAGGTAATTTTCTCAATAACTTTAAGTGTTAGGTCTTAGGATTAAGGCATACACCAATATTGGTACAAATATCTGTGAAAAGGTGTTATTACATTAAATATCAGCAACATAGTGTTGTATATACTATTTTTATTTTGAAGATTTTTTTATGAATAGAAATGTTTAGACTTCTTAATTCATTTAGATGTGACTGAAAATGAAGTATGGGGTCACTTTGAAGATTGTGGCGAAATAGAAAATGTCAGAATTATAAGAGACAATAAAACAGGGACTGGAAAAGGAATAGGATATGTCCAATTTAAGGTAAGATTTTGTGTCACCTGCTGAAAGCAGAGCCTACACATTTGGATCACTATCCACTGTTTTGCATCGTCATCATCCTGCATTGTTGTCCCGCATCTTCTGTTGGTTTTTAATCTGCAACTCCTGTAAAACTACTAGTCGGATTACAACTAAACTTTCAGGATATGTTGTTAGACTAGTGTAGTTGTCCTGATACTTAAAATCTTGATTTTACAGATTTTAGAGGTCCACTGAGCATAAATAGCTCATTCTCATTTGTAAATTTGGTTTGTTAATCCACAACTTCTTCAAAACTGTAATCCATTTTCCAACAGCGTAGTGATACAACTTTTTGTATCACACACCATGTAATAGGTAGCGTTTATGCCGTATAGAAAAACACTTGTAATGTTAGATAAAGATACATATTATACTTGTATTTTACGAAAGGAGTAACTAATATTAACCCCAACTGCAATTAATTTTAATGAGCTGTATGGCCATTTGGGAAATTAATTCCTCATCATCAGCACTAGAACCCAAACATAGGAAATCAACAATTTCCCAAAAAAATGTTAATAGTATATGTATATATACGTATGATTTGAACACACCTAACAACATTCAACCCTTATTATACCCCGCCACATATAGTGGCAAGGTATTATGTGATACCCTCAGTTGTGTGTCTGTCTGTCCGTTCGTCCGTCTGTCCATCCCCCGAAGGTTTATGACTGATAACTCGTGAACCAAATAACATAAGGTCTTCAAAATTGGTATGTAACTTGTTCACCACAAAACTCAGGCCAAGCACGATTTCAGGTTCAGAGGTCCATGGGGTTCTGGAGATATGCCCTTTGAACTTAAAAATTTTGTGAATTTTAGGGTTTCCGACTGATAACTTGTGAATGAAATTATATATTGCCTTCAAACTTGGTATGTAACTTATTTACTACAAAACTCAGGCCAAGTTCGATCTCGGGTTCACAGGACCAAGGGGTTCTGGAGTTGTGTCCCTTGAAACTTTGAAATTTTGTGAATTTTAGGGTTTCCGACTGATAACTTGTGAATGAAACAATATCTTGTCTTCAGACTTTGTTTGTTACTTGTTTACCACAAAACTCAGGCCAAGTCGGATTTCGGGTTCAGAGGTCCAAGGGGTTCTGGACTTATGTCCCTTGAAACTTTAAAATTTTGTGAATTTTAGGGTTTCCGACTGATAACTTGTGAATGAAGTAATATATTGTCTTCAAACTTGATATGTAAATTGTTTACAATAAAACTCAGACCAAATTTGATTTCGTGTTCAAAGGTCTAAGGGGTTCTGGAGTTATGCCCCTTGGAACTTTGAAATTTTAGGGTTTCAGACTGATAAGTTGTGAATGAAATAACATACTGTCTTCTTATTTTGTATGTAAGTTGTTTACCATAAAACACAGGACAAGTATAATTTGGGGTTTAGAAGTACATAGAGATCTGGAGTTATGCCTTTTTAAACTTGGAAATTTTGTGAAACGTATCATGTAATGCACCATTACTATTTTTAGTATTTGTATTATTGTTTAAAGCTTGTTTATTATATCAGATGAAAACATATTTTATTTTTAGGACAAAGATGGTGTTCAATTTGCTTTAAAATTACATGAAAGTGAATTAAATGGGAGACAACTCAGAGTTATGAGATGTGATACAAAAAAGAAGAAAGAAAAAGTATCCTTTAAGATTTATAAATGTAACATATAGATTAAATGACAAAAGTAAATATTGTCATGTAAATATATGATATTGTCAATAATCGTTATGCTTCTCCTAACCATAACTAATGCACTTGAAATCTTCACATGTTTCTATGAATTGAAATGATTTTAGTTATTATGGTTAGAGTTGTATCTAAATCATGCACTTTTTAAAAATATATACTAATCTAGAAAATTTGTGTATAATCAGGGCACACAGTAGTTCCTCCTTTGTCGGGCCACTTCACTGCAACAACTTTCTGGCCTTAAGTTGGAGGTGGCCTCTTGTGAAAGGGGTAAATAAGTTAAAACATACATAGCTAATGCATCATATTTAGGCCTTTGTATGGTAAATGGCTTCAATGGGGAGAGGCCTAATCATGTCAGACCACTGTATAGAAATATGAGAATCTTTATCAGTTGATTGATCTTAAAGTGAAGTGTAGGTCAGGTTTCATTGAAAAATAATTGACGATCATGTAGTTCCAGTAGTCTTTATTAGTATAGGAGTAGGAGTCTCAAAAAATTTGTAATTAGAATGAAAACTCTGACATTTTGTTTTCAGAAGCTTTTTCTTATAGAACAACATAATAAAAAAAATTAAAATCCATGTAAAAATTTTTGATTATATATGACTTCAAAATTTTGGTGGGTAACAGTAATATCTCTAGAGTTTTCCTTTGTGGCCTTAAGATGTATAGAAAAATTATTGGAAATACATAAAATTTTGTACATGTTCTACTTTATGCTTTTTACAGTTACCTATGAACAAAAAAAATATGATCCATGTACAAAAGTGTTCTACCACTTCTACCCTGTTCGAATTGACTAAATGCATGGATATTGAGTGCTGCTGAAAACTGAAGCTGATAATCCCTTAATGCTTTGATATTCTGTATTATTATACCTCCTGTAAGAGAGTTCTTTTATAGTAAAACAGTTTTATTTTCGCATAGTTTTTAAGAGAAATAGCGTTGACGGCACTACTGCAATAATAAGCACTGCTGTTGTGAAGACTATTGATTTCAACGTCAATCATCACCAATCTTCATGTGCGGGAGGCAGGGTTTTGATGTGACCGACAAGACTGTGGTGGTACTTATCTGCGATATTGATGTATCATCATTTGAAAGGGTGTCGTCTGCTACAGTGCTAAGATTTGTTTTTTGTTTTTTTGTTTATTTGTTTGTTTGTTTTTTTTGGTTTTGTTTTTGTTTATTTTGACAGTATTTTAGTTGACTTTTCATACTGTGAAACATTTTAAACAGAAAAGAACTATTTGTCAATGTAATGTTTCAAAATAGTCAACAGTCAGTATAATAATAATATTAATGTTGTGTTTTACATTGACTATGGAAAATAGTAGCCAGGGTGATGGACAATAGTGCACTCCCCTTTGGGTTGTGCACTATTTTCCATCACCCTGACGACTATTTTTGCATAGTCAATGTAAAACACAACATAATTATATAATTATTACCTTAACTTATTTACTCAGATATCTAAGGTTGAAAAAGAACAGCCATCAAAATCTGAGAAGAAATACAAAAAATTATCATTTAAAAGTACCAACAAGAAGACAGAACCATTCCAACATACAGTGGAGAGAAAGAATAAACATTTGAAGAAGAAAACCAAACCAAAACATGTTAGATTTAATACAAAATCACATTCTAAACAGAAGTCAAAGGACAAGAATTTGAAACACAAGAAAAAATTAAATAAAAAATGAATTTTACAAGTTATGTGTTCAAATGACATCTATTGTATAGTGTATTGGATGAGTGATTTGTGTTGAAGTTTATGTTAACTAATATACACCACCAATGGTCTTTGGCTTTGAAGCATTTTCAGGAGTACCAGTAATAGTTTCAGCTGATTATTGGTCTGTAGTCTGGAACTTCAACAAAACATGCGAGACCTTGATCTACTGCTTACTAAAAAAACAGCTCTATATAACTTACATACTTAATTCAAAACAGTACAGGTGTCAAAAATTTACAGAGTATGTATGTCACAGGGAGTACTCTAAAAATAGGTATACATCCTACAATATAGGATCATACATAGATTGAGACAAAATTTCAGATTTGTGTCTTTACATTGCAAATTGAAGTTTTACAAATAATAACATGTACTCTTCAATGCTCACAGTGCCAAATATTGACTAAGTCTGTAAGCAGGAATTAGTTTCCTACTTACCCCCCAACCCCACCCACACTCCTCTACCGCAATACGGAATGAAACAGTATTCTCTTCCCAAGGGGTAGTACGAGGAGATTAGCTGAAGTCTCTTATATGAAATAAACAAGAGGCTATCAAGAGCCTGTATTGCTTACATGGACCTTGATTAACATAGACAGTCTATGTTAAAGAGACCAAAGTTAAACTATAGTTTCAAAATGTTCAATGGTGTAAGGGAAAAAGACTATTGACAGTGTTTCAAAAGGGTCTAGTGTTAAAACTATGTTCCCTGATTGCAACCATCTTGGATGATGTGTGAACCTGAAAAACACCTTTTTTGCAGAGTACCATCTATAGTCTATTGTGGCCAAGATTTGTTTCAATTGGCTCAGCAGTTCTTTGAATGAGTTTTCGAAAAGGGTCCATTCTTAAATTTATGTTCCCAGCTGGTGGCCATCTTTGATGTAGCACAGCCCTGAAAAAATCTTTGCAGGAGACAACCCAAGGACTATTGTGGCCATTTTTTGTTCCAACATGCTGAGCAGTTTCAGAGATTTTTTTTAATGTGTTTTCCCATAGTGATGCGGCCTTTGTTAAAACTATGTGTCCCGCTGGCAGCGATCTTAAAACAGCGTTAGGACTGAAGCTTTGGTATGATGAGTTCTGCTGTGTCTCTCTTTAAATCCAATTCTCATCTACTTCTTGTTTGCTGATGACTTTGTTTTTTTTCCTTTATAGCCATATATGGAAATTTTTTGTCAAGGATTTCTTGGCTTGTGCAAGTAGTAATAATTTTATATTTAGTCTGAAGCTTTGAAATTTTGTCACAAGCTTTGTATAAGTCATCTCATCTAGTGGAATGCATTTTCAGATATGTAGATTACTATATTCTGTTTATTTCTTGAAGATTATATCGTTGCGTCAATAGTTGGATCATGTCCATACTTGTACTGTGTTAACTCCTGTTTTGTGTCCATACAAACTTAAATTGGCACTTGCCATATTGATTCAGGATTCAATGAGCGGTGTATAACTGGTTGCTTTTCAATGAAAGCTCTTGTCAATAACTGACCTATATCTACTAAGAAAATAAGATTTTATTTCACAGTTTCAGAAATTTTACAATAGGGTCTAATGTTAACACTGAGGCCATGTTGTGTATTGGAGGAAAATAAGTTATTTATATGAGCCCAAATCTTTAGATCAGGGGCATATTGTTTTTGCCCTGTCTGTCTGAATATATGTATACTTGTCTGCCTGTCTGTAACTTTAAACTGGCTCATAACCTTTTGATGTGATAGGACCTTCATATTTGGTATGTGTTTCGATCATGTAAGACTGAACAACATAGTGCAAATTTCAATAAGGTCAGGTCAAGGTCACAGACGTTAAAAGGTCAAAATCTAGATTTTGCTATAGCTCGTTGATTACAATTACTAGAGGCTTGATATTCTCATATGTAAATAGATCTTATGAAGCTCATACAAATCCACTGAAAAAAGTGGGTCAGGTCAAATGTCAAGGTCACCGAGTGCAAATTTGATAACTTTAACAAAAACTTAACATTGCCTTTGTCTTTTCAACTAGATGTGATAGGACCTTCATATTTGGCCTGTATATTGATCCTGTAAAGCTGAACACCCTTATGCAAATTTCACTAAGGTTACGTCAAAGGTCAAGGTCACAGAGGTCAAAATCTAGATTTTGCTATAGCTACTTAATTACAATTGCTAGAGGCATGATATTCTATATGTAAATAAATCTAATAGAGCTTAGTACACATCCACCAAAAAATCAGGGTCAGGTCATATCTGTATTATCCGTCCGTCATCCGTCTGTTAAACTTTTCACATTTTCATCTTCTCCTTTGAAACTACTGAAGCAAATTCAACCAAACTTTACAGGAATGATGTATGGAAGGTCCTGTACAAAGATTGCTCATTTNCGGAACTTAGGTTTAACATTGGACCCTATGGGAAAAATCACATTTTCATCTTCTGCTCTGAAACCACTGAAGCAAATTCAACCAAACTTTACAGGAATGATGTACTAAAGGTCCTTAACAATGATTGCTCATTTCGTTCCGATCCTACAAAAAACATGGCCGCCAGCACGAAACATGGTTTAACATTGGACCCTATGGGAAAATCACATTTTCAGCTGAAGCAAATTTAACCAAACTTTACAGGAATGATGTATGGAAGGTCCTTTTCAATGATTGCTCATTTCGTTCAGATGCGACTAAAAACATGGCCGCCAGCTTTGAACTTAGGTTTAACATTTGACCCTATGGGAAAAATCACATTTTCATCTTCTGCTCTGAAACCACTGAAGCAAATCCAACCAAACTTTACAGGAATGATGTACTAAAAGTCCTTAACAATGATTGCTCATTTCCTTCTGATCTGATGAAAAACACGGCCGCCAGCGCAGAACTTAGGTTTTACATTGGACCCTATGGGAAAAATCATATTTTCATCTTCTGCTCTGAAACCACTGAAGCAAATTCAACCAAACTTTACAGGAATGATGTACTAAAGGTCCTTAACAATGATTGCTCATTTCGTTCCGATCCGACAAAAAACATGGCTGCCAGCACAGAACATGGTTAAACATCGGACCCTATGGGAAAATTCACATTTTCTTCTTCTATTCTGAAACCACTGAAGCAAATGCAACCAAACTTTACAGGAATGATGTACTAAAGGTCCTTAACAAAGATTGCTGATTTCGTTCCGATCCGATAAAAAACATGGCCGCCAGCACAGAACTTAGGTTTAACATTGGACCCTATGGAAAAATTCACATTTTCTTCTTCTCCTCTGAAACCGCTTAAGCAAATTCAACCGAACTTTACAGGAATGATGTACTAAAGGTCCTGAACAAAGATTGCTCATTTCATTCTGATCTGATAAAAAACATGGCCACTTGCACGGTGGGAAATTCACATTTTCATCTTCTCCTCTGAAACAACTAAAGCAAATTCAACCAAACTTTACAGGAATGATGTATGTAAGGTCCTTTACAAGGATTTTACAGGAATGATGTACTAAAGGTCCTGAACAAAGATTGCTCATTTCGTTCTGATCTGATAAAAAACATGGCCACTTGGCCCTATGGGAAATTCACATTTTCATCTTCTCCTCTGAAACAACTGAAGCAAATTCAACCAAACTTTACAGGAATGATGTATGTAAGGTCCTGTACAAGGATTGCTCATTTCGTTCCGATCCGATAAAAAACATGGCCACCAGGGCAGAACTTAGGTTTAACATTGGACTCTATGGGAAAATTCAAATTTTCTTCTTTTCCTCTGAAACCACTGAAGCAAATGCAACCAAACTTTACAGGAATGATGTTTGGAAGGTCCTTTACAAAGATTGCTCGTTTTGTTTCCATCCAATAAATAAAGGGCTACGCTGAGCGCAGCATGATACGACCGCAGCATGTCGACCACTGAAATTTGAACAAGTGTAAACTAAAATTAATGTGGACACAGTAATTTGCTGGACACAATAAGGACCTTGACACATTAATTAACTGGACACAAACTAATGAAAATAAAAATTAGCCCTTTTAATCCCTTATTACTAGGATATTGTAAGAGCTAAGAAAATTTGTTGACTACCATCAAGAGAAATCCAAAGAAAAAACTCAGGTTGAAATCCAATGAAAAATAAAGATTTCACATATTTTGAAATATCACAATTTGGCCCCTTTGACCCCTTATAGCTTGGAAACCAAAGAGAAACGCAAAATATACTGCCATATCACTGAAAGCTTACAATGAGAACAATCTAAAGATGAAAATCCAATCAAAATCTAATGAAAAATAAAGACTTCACATATTTCTAATAATTGCAATTTTGACCCCTTTGACCCCTTATAGCTCAGAAACTGTAAGAGCTACATCAAATCCATTTACATACTTCTGAAAGCTTGCATTGAGAGGAATCCAAAGAAAAAATCCCATCAAAATCTGATGTAAAATATAGATTTTACATATTTCTAAAAATTGCAATATTGGCCCCTTTGACCCCTAATACCTCGGAAACGGTAAGAGCTACACCAAATCTGTTGATGTACTACTGAAAGCCTACAATGTGAGGAATCTAAAGAAAAAAATCCCATTGAAATCGGATGAAAAATAGAAATTTTAGGTATTCTGCATGTTTGCAATTTTGCCCCGTTGGGCCCCTCATAGCTTGGAAAAGAAACAAGTTATCAAAAATCTAATGGTGCAGCGCTATGTTAATTTTTCATAAGGAATCAAATGCAAAAAACTGCATCAAAATCGGACTAATAATAAAAAAATTAAAATTTTTGAAATTTGCCCCTTTTGGGCCCCATTTATCTCGTGAACGGTACATGCCACGTGAAATCCGTTGCCATACTACTGATTGGAAATTTCCTCAGGAGGACACTGAAAGAAACCCCATCAAAATCCGATAAATAATAAAGATTCTACAGTCAAATATACGAAAACATCAAATTTAACCCTTTTTGGCCCCTTTTTTAAAAACGGGTGNACGACGACAACGACGACGACAACGACGACGACGACGACAGCACCATACCATTATACGACCGCAAAAATTTTTGCGGCCGTATAAAAACATGGCTTCCAGCGCGGAACTAAGGTTTAACATTGGACCCTATGGGAAAATTTACATTTTCTTCTTCTTTGAAACTGCTGAGGCAAATTCAACCAAACTTTACAGGAATGATGAACTGAAGGTCCTTAACAAAGATTGCTCATTTTATTTATTCCGATCCAATGAAAAACATGGCCACCAGCACAGAACAAAGTTTATTTTGGCCCTATGGGAAATTCACATAAAAAACATGGCCACCATACAGAACATCGAAAAATCCTGCTGTTCAGCATTTTGTCAGGTGAGCGATACAGGCTCAGTGTCTGAGCCTCTAGTCTTCTCTGAAACCACTGAAGCAAATTCAACAAAAACTTTACAAGAATGATATACTAAAGGTCCTTGACAAAGATTGCTTATTGGGTTCTGATCCGATAAAAAACATGGCAACCAGCGTGGAACATAGTTATGAGAAAATCTCATTTTCATCTTCTCTCTGAAACCACTGAAGTAAATTCAACCAAACCTTACAGGAATGATATACTAAAGGTCCTTAACAGAGGTTGGTCGTTTCGTTCAGATCCGATAAAAAACATGGCCGCCAGCGCGGAACTTAGGTTTAACATTGGACCCTATGGGAATAAAGGGCTACACCGAGCGCAGCATGATACGACGGCAGCATGTCGAACACTGAAATTTGAACAAGTGTAATTCAAAATGAATGAGGACACAGTAAAGAGCTTGATACAGTAATTAAATGGAGACAATAAAGAAGTTGACCCAGTAATTTGCTGCACACAAACTAAAGAAAATAAAAATTAGCTCTTAAAATTCCTTATATATATCAGAAATGGTAAGAGGTATGTCAACAATATACAGAAAGCTTACATCAAAAGGAATCCAAAGAAGAAAATCCCATTGAAATCCGATGAAAAATAAAAATTTCACATATTTCGAAAAATTTCAATTTTGGCCCCTTTGACCCTTTGTAGCTTGGAAACGGTATGAGCTATGCAAAATCCGTTGACATACTGCTGAAAGCTTATATCAAGAGGAATCCAAAGAAAAAAAACCCATAGAAATCTGATGAAAAATAAAAATTTTAGGTAATCTGCAAACTTGTCCCCACTTGGACCCTCATAGCCCAGAAATGAAACAAATTGTCAAAAATCTGATGGTGCACCTCTATGTTTATTTTTAAAAGGAATCCATTGCAAAAAACTGCATCAAAATCGGACTAAAAATAAATAAAATAAAATTTTTGAAAATTGCCCCTTTCAGGCCCCATTTATCTCCTAAACGGTACATGCCACAGAAAATCTGTTGCTTACTACTGATAGGAAATTTAATTAGAAACACACTGAAAGAAACCCCATCAAAATCCAATAAATAATAAATATTCTACAGCCAAATATGTGAAAACACCCAATTTTTTCCTTTTTGGCCCCTTTGTTAAAAATGGGAGGGGCCAAAATGTCCAAAACCCACCCAAGCCTTCCTTTTATGCCAAGGAACACTGTGGTCAAATTTCACAAGGATTGGTCAACTGGAACTTAAGTTATTGACCAAAAACAAAAGTGTCTACAGACGACGAGCGGGCGATGACGACAACGACGACGACATACATTATACGACCTCAAATTTTTTGCGGTCGTATAAAAATCACATTTTCATCTTCTTCTCTGAAACCACTGAAGCAAGTTCAACCAAACTTTACAGGCATGATATACTAAAGGGCTTTGACATAGATAGCTCATTTTGTTCCGATTCGATAGCAACATGGCCGCCAGCGTGGAACTTAGGTTTAACAACACCTATGGGAAAATCACATTGTCATCTACTGCTCTGAGACCACTAAAGCAAATTCAACCAAACTTAAGAGGAATGATGTACTAAAGGTCCTTGACATAGATTGCTCATTTCGTTCCGATCCGATAAAAAAACATGGCCGCAAACACAGAACTTAGGTTTAACATTGGACCCTATGGGAGAGTCACATTGTCATCTTCTGCTTAGAAACCACTGAAGCAAATTCAACCAAACTTTGCAGGAATGATATACTTAAGGTCCTTGACAAAGATTGCTCAATGATTTCTGATCTGATAAAAAACATGGCCGCCATTGCGGAACATAGTTTAACATTGGACCCTATGGGAAAATCACATTTTCATCTTCTCTGAAACCTGACTGAAGTAAATTCAACCAAACTTAACAGGAATGATATACTAAAGGTCCTTGACAAAGATTGCTCATTGGGTTCTGATCTGATAAAAAACATGGCCTCCTGCAGGGAACATAGTTTAACATTGGACTCTACGGGAAAATCACATTTTCATCTTCTCCTCTGAAACCACTGAAGCAAATTCAACCACACTTTACAGGAATGATGTACCAAAGATTGCTCATTTTCTTCCGATCCGATAAAAAACATTTCAGTCTGCGCAGAACTTAGGTTTAACATTGAACCCTATGGGAAAAATCACATTTTCATCTTCTCCTCTGAAACCACTGAAGCAAATTCAACCAAACTTAATAGGAATGATGTACTAAAGATCCTTTAGAAAGATTGCTCATTTCATTTCGATCCAGCAAAAAACACAGCCTTCACTGCAGAACATAGTTTCACATCGGAGCCCAGTACAAGAAAGCCATCCTTTTCACCATCTTCTCTGAAACTATTCAAGCAAATTTAACTAAATGTATGGAAGGTCCTTTGCAAAAATTACTCATTTCATTAGGATCAGGCAAAAACATAGGTGCTAAAGGATAACAAAGCTAAATATTAGACCCATTGGTAATAAACATATTTTTGGTCATGCATGGCATAGAAGCATTTTGTCAGGTGAGCGATACAGGCTCAGTCTCTGAGCCTCTAGTTTCTAAACCGTTGCAGGTATTGATCTGATATTTTGTATGTGAGTCTACCTCAATGAGTTACAGAACAAGATTAAGTTTAGTTCTGGTCCACTGATTTTTGGCTGAGTTATTGACCTTGAACTTAGAAAATTTTAATAAAATGTCAGTTTTCTGCACTTTTTTCCTAAACCGTTGCAGGTATTGATCTGATATTTTGTATGTGACTCTACCTCAATGAGGTACAGATCAAGTTTAAGTTTGCTTCAGGTCCTTTGATTTTTGACAGAATTATGGGCCTTGGACTTAGAAAATTTTAGTAAAATGTCAGTTCTTTGCATTTTTTTTCTAAACCATTGCAGGTATTAATCTGATACTTTGAATGTGGGTCTACCTCTACAAGTTACAGATCAAGTTTTAGTTTGGTTTAAGTTCAATGATTTTTGACAAGTTATGGGACTTAGACTTAGAAAATGGATATTTTTGCAGTGTAATAAAGCCTTGTTCTACCGGTAGGGGACTTGGTATTGCCTTGCAATACGATCCACACTTGTAGACATAGAATTTTGCTAGATCAACTTTGTAGATGCTAATTCTCTCACATCTTTCATTGGATTTCAACCAAATTTTACAGAATGCCTAGTTGTTCATATTGTATTGTTAATTTTTTATGGGAGTTAAGCTCCTTTTTCTCATAGAATCTTGATAAATTAAGTATGTGGACACTAATTTTCCACATCTTTCATTGTATTTCAACTAAATTTAGTATATTCAAATGAAATGGCAACATACAAAGGTACAAATCATCTCCAGGAAGATATGTATTCGGGCGGAAACATTCATTTTTATATCAAAAACACACTTCTAGTTACAACTGCAAAGAGGCTTGATATTCTATGTGTGAATAGATCTAATGGAACTTAGTACAAAGGTAAACTAACCTTAATTTGTGTATATTGCTACCGGTATTTTCAGCATTAATTATACCCCCGCAAACAAGGTTTGGGGGAAGGGGGGGGGGTGTAAATAGAAATTACCATCTGTCTGTCCATCTGTCCACACTTCTTGTAAACTCCTCTTAAACCACTTGAAGGATTAAGTTGAAACTTTACAAAAAGGAAGGACACTATATGGAGATGTGCATGAAGGAATATAATTATTGTCCCAAACCAGGAAGGGGAAATAATTTGACTTTGACTTTCTTTGATTCCCTATGTACAGGTTACCTCGCATGCGCAACTCCTCTTTAACCACTGGAAGGATTTTAATGAAACTTTACACAAAGGAAGGACACTATCTGGAGATGTGCATGAAGAAATACAATTACTGTCGGAAACTAGGAAGGGGAGATAATTTGACTTTGACTTTTCTTTGATTCCCTACGTATGGGTTACCTCGCAAGTGCAACTCCTCTTTAATCACTGGAAGGATTTTGATGAAACTTTACACAAAGGAAGGACACTATTTTGAGATGTGCATGAAGGAATATACCCGGAAATCATTGTCCAAATCAACAAAGGGGAGATAATTTGACTGACTTTTCATTGATTCCCTCTGTTTGGGTTACTATGTAAGCCCAACCCTTCTTAAACCACTGGAAGGATTTTGATGAAACTTTACGAAAAGGACACTATATGGAGATGTACAATTATTATCCGAAACCAGGAAATGGGGGTAATTTGACTGGGAATTTTGTTGATTACTTCTGCAATAATTTTCTTTGGACTTGAATTTTTCAAAGAAAATAATTCAAGGAGTAAATATTGTGAAATCAAGCTGGTTGAGAGAAACAATTCCTCTTGAAAAGTTGTTTTCAAAATGTTTTAATGAAATTTCTCTTACTCTTACAATTTTTGTGTAAAATGTCAGAGGAAACAAGTGTGGATCGTATTGCAAGGCAATACAGAAGTCCCCTACCGGTGGAATAATACCAGCAAAAATAGTTAAAGAAGAAAAGTTTTACAAGCCCAAGGCCCATAACTTCGTCAAAAATCAATGGACCCAACCCATACTCATACTTGAACTGTAACTCATAGTGGTAGACTCACATAGCAAATATTAGCTTCATATCTGGAAAGGTTCAGAAAAAAAATGGAGAAAACCTATATTTTGCCAAAATTTTGTAAGTCAAAGGCCCATAACTCTGTCCAAAATCAATGAACCACAAGCAAACTCGAACTTGATCTGTAACTCATGGTGGTAGAATTACATACCAAATCTCTTATAGTATGGGAAAAAAGTCCGGAAAACTGAGAGTGACAGACTGACGAACGGACTGACAGATTGATGGACTGACGGAGTGTAAACCTAAAGTCCCCTTCAGCGAAGCCGGTAGGGGACTAAAAACAAGGTGAATTTTATTTTTGTCTGATTTTGACAAGAGTATTTTCATTGGCACCCTTATGAAAAGTTCTATCTTGATGATTATATGGGATATAGTGATGGGGTTGTCCGTCTGTCCGTCCTTCCGTCTTTCCATTACACCCATCTCTTATCCGCTACTCCTGAACCACAGTACAAATTTTCATGAAACTTTACCACAAGCTTTGTGACATAATGTATATGTGCACCTCCTATTTCAGAATTAGATCTAATTGATTTTTGGGGTTTCCAATAGCAAAACATGGACTTGGCCATTACATTACAAGTGGGTACCCATCTCTTATCCACTACTCCTCCTGAACCACTGAATAGATTTTCATGAAACTTAAACAAAGTCTGACAGAATGTAAATGTACACCTCCTATTTCAGAATTTGATTAAATTGATTTTGGGGTGTCCCATAGCAAAACATGAACTCTGCAGTATATTACAGAGCGGGAGGTATATACCAGTGAGTTTCTAGTTTTAGTACAATTGATCATCAGCCAGTGGTCATACAGGTTGTTGGAACTGAAAAAAAATAAATAAATACCTTCCATACATCTAAAGTTTGGTTGCATTCACAGTCCCAGTTTCAGAGAAGATGATAAAAGTACAATTTTCCCATAGGGTACAATTTTAATCCATCTTTTGCACTGGTGGCCATGTTGTTTGTACAAGATTCCAGTAAAGTTTAGTTATTTTGCTCCCATACTATCAGAGCAGATGATGAAAATTAAAGTTTCCTTCAACATTTCCAATGTTGACATATGTTCAATGTTCTCGCATACCTCATCATAATTTTTTACTGCTTAATTTCCAAAATTCAGAGGGCATAACCCCAGAACCTCTTTTACCTGTAAACCCAACATCAATTTCCCTTACAAGTACATAATGTTAAAGACAATGCCATTTTGGTCAGAAACACTAAAATTTCCTAAATTCTTTCAAAAAGCATTATCCCAGAACCAATTCAACCTTGGAACCTAAAATCAATCTTAACACAAGTTTCAACAATAATCTTTTCATATCAAAATAGAGCGTTATTCCAATCACTTGTTACAGGACAGAAACCGTTTTGGTAGGGACAGACAGATGTATAAAGAACAGAAGATATTACACATTTTGGAGTTCAGTTGTACTCCAGTGGTGCAAAAACCTTATAAAACATTAGAATTTACACAAAGAGTGTTATCCTGGGGGCAAGCACTGTACATTTCATAAGCATTTTAAGTGGTTAGCATATGTTGCAGTCTGATATTCCAACAGTGATGAAAACGACAAGTGAGCACCTTTTAAAGAGTGTACAAAAAATTCCATTAATATATTTGCAGCAGGAGATATAGCAGTGAAAGTGAGTAATTTGCCCTTGATGGCTGCTTCACCGTTACATCGGGAGAACAAATACATTTTTTGACTTTTTAAATAAAGATTTTGTCATGTGTACAATTTCTCCAATACCTTTCATATTTCTAACAAAATTGGTAATTTGATCCTTAAGATAACAAGATGTGTTTGTGAAACACTACATATGCCCCCAGATTCCCAATTTTACCCCTTTTGGACCCCCTATGACCTTGACCTTTGACCTAATTTTTTTTGGGCATATTTATGTTCCTCTTGACTAGACCTATACACTTGCCAAGTATCAAAAGTCTACCTTATATAGTTCAAAAGTTATAGCCAAGGTTAAAATTTTGGACGCACAGACAGACAGACAGACAGACAGGACAAAAACAATATGCCCCCCCACCCCCCGATCCTCGATCTGGGGGCATAAAAAACACACAACATCTATTTGATGATTTTAATAAGTTATGTATGATGACTTGAATGACAAATGTACAATATTTACATTTTCTATAAATAGACACAAAAATATTTGGCAATCATATTAAAATGTCTTCAACATTAATAAAATTTTTCATTCCATAAAATTTGATGACTTTTTGTCATGATGTACCATATATGAAGGAAGGAGAAAAAACATGACAAACACATCTAAATTTATACCTCTGGGTTTTATGGGTCTTCGTCTTTTTACATTTTATATTGTACAATTATATTCAATATTTCAATTTAAGCATTTGATGCTAGATAGAGTTGTAAAATTTCACATCCTGTACTTATTTATAAATTACCTAAAATCTTTACATCAGACAAGATTGCAGAATTATTATTGAATGATTGATTAATGTTTAACATCCTGTCTCCAATATTTCCATTATATTCAGGATGATTATTTGTTATGTTTTTGATCTAATTACTCTATAATTACATGTTCTTCACATGAAAATTTACCAAGGCTGTATCATTTACATAAGCCATTTGCAGACGAGGTATTTCCTGAGAAATGAATAGTTTGTAATGTTTGACTAATTCTTTTGATTATCAGATGAATTTCACTTTCATCTTTGATGTGGAGATATAAAATATCAAACTGAACACAAAATCTTTTCAATGAGTCAATATATGGTCATTCTAGTACACTATAGCCTGCATGAGAAATTCTACATAACATGATAATTTAAATTCCAGTCATATTAAACTGAAATTGAATTTTAACTAGAGCTGTCGCCGAATGGCAACCAATTATGCCCCCGCTCAATGAACCCTGAATCAATATGGCAAGTGCAAATTTAAGTGTGTGTGGACACAAAACAAGTGTTGACACAGTACAAGTATGGACCAATGATATACCTCCCCCTTTTTTTCAACAAAATATACAAGTTCTGAGCCCAAAAATCATTTCTGTGGGTGCTCACTTTTTCCAGTTTTGATAACAGCCATTTTCAAAATTCTGAGACCCAAAATCATTTCTATGGGTGCAAGGCACTCTTCCTGTGAAGCTTCATCCAATTTGAGACACTTTGAATTTTCCTGCCTTTTTCCAGTTTCAATAGCAACGGCAGCCATTTTGAAAATTCTGACACCCAATATCAATTTTGTGGCTGCTAGACAACCTTCCTGTACAGTTTCATCCAATTTGAGGAACTTTGAATTTTCCCGCCTTATTTCCAGTTTCCATAGCAACCACGGCCATTTTGAAATTTCCAAAAGATATGTATATACTTATTGTTACTTAGATTCCTTTGATTTATTTGGAATTTGCATGCCAAGTGTCTAAAAAACATCAAAAGTTGTGTTTTTTATTCGTACAGACGGACAGGCGAACGGATGGACGGACAGACAGACAGACAAGGGTAAAACAATATGCCCCCGACTTTAGTCGTGGGGGCATAAAAAATCAAGTGGAAACTTTCACCTTACGTACCATTTTTGCAAGGAAATTACTATTTTTAATGTATAATTAGTACCTATTCTGTAAATAGCATGCACAATGTCAATCCTAAAACTTCTGTTTTTCTATGTCCGACATTGACATGTTTACAACTAAGGCAAGGAATGTTAATATAACATACAATAAATTGTCTCTTATTTAGTACAGCACAGCCAAAGAATTACTGTGATATACATATCACTATGAACTTTTTTAAATGACTACCTTTTTTCCTGACTGATCTATCAACATCATTTCTTTTGCATGTAAAGTTGTAGAATGCATCACTTAAAGCAATTTTCCTTTTACTGAAAGCAGTTTCAATAGGATTTTTGGTAGCTCTCCAGGTAATTCAATAGGTTTTTCAATAGCAGTTTGGCCTTCAAGGTAGAAAGGTCACCAAATGCCCATTCATACATGTAGTTGGGTGTGTGCCAATTTACCTGATGTTGATTTCACCCACAGAGATAAAGTACATCTGAACTATTATTAAGTATTGGAACAAACAAAGAGAAGGGATGAACTTTATATAGACTAAATTTAAACAGTATCAGTTCAACTTCGTGATTTCTTATCTTATTGTATTAAAAAATGCATCTTTATTCTTGATCGGCTATTTCAATATTAAAAACAAGTTTGGGTGAACTTGACTTGTTTCCTGTTGAAATTGACACCAGGTAAATTGGCCCATATCCAGGACAAATACAATGAATGGCCATGTGACCTTTCTACCTTGAGGGTCAAACTTCTATTGAGAAACCTATTGTAACTACCTGGAGAGCTACCAAATTTTCTATTGTGAGTGCATCCAGTAATAGGAAAATTGCTGTAAAAATGCCAAAGAAAACAGGTTGATTTATTAAACAGTAAAAAAATATATACAATTCATTAAGCAGAGTGATACATCTATCACAATGAATCATCACAGTAAGTCTCAACTGTACTGTAAATACTGACCTGTAACAGCAAAGTTAAAATTTGTCTGTGTTTCATAACCTTGTCAGAAAACATTCCTATGAAAATATAAATGGCAAGATTTAACAATGGCACTTTCACTTCTATAAGGTATTAAGGAGTAGATTAACTAACTGGCAAATTTAGACCTAAAAATCCCTTATTTTTCAATACAATTAAATGTTTTTACATTTATTGTAAAGATACAATCAAAGGAGTATAATGGCAAATGTTCTGCTTAAATTGTGCCTCAAGATTGTCAAATTATCATTGTCATAATCACAACAAAATGTGCGAAATCATCATTTTCAATGACTTTGCAAACTTTGGGACTGTTTTGATTAAAATAACAATGGTGCCACCACTTGCAAATGGATAGTTGTTATATCATTATTACCACAAACATTTTGGGGAAAAGGGGTGGTACCACTGCCATTATTATCACAAACTATCCAGAAAGCAAGCAGAAAACATTGAAAACAGCAATTTCAACCATTTATTTTAATTTTTGTGAGGTCATCCATAAATCAAACACAAGAAAGGCAAAAACTTGTCTGCTTCTGGTCTATCAAATTTTTGTCAACATCTTTCACAGAAAAATTTATTAAATAGGGAATAATACATGGCAAAATCCGTATCACATGCGGTATCATCCCGAGTTACCAATATCAGCCCGAGGGATGATATTGGTCGAGGGATGATACGGCATGTGATACGGATTTTGCCATGTATTATACAGTTTATCATATATTTAAACAGAAGACTACTTAATCCAAAAAATACTGTCAGAAATTGGCAAGAGAAAATGCATGTATGAAGAAAATTTCAAAAAGGACGGAAAGGACTGGAGTTGGTTGGAATAAAATCTACCATGTAAAGGAAAAGGTTTGCTTGATTTTTTAACTAAACCTCACAAAAAATCATCCCCAAACAAATTTTCGTTACTC
>MJUU01067330.1:195744-205982 GCA_002080025.1 Modiolus philippinarum | reverse complement strand
ATGCGATAAAGGGTATGACGTCATAGTGTGAATACGGAATGAACTTCATGCCCTGTATCACATATTCAAAACGTCTGTATTTATTACTAAACATATGATAAAACAAAGTAAACATGGAAAACATGGATTTTTATGTCCAATTTTGCCAATAACTTAACCTGATCCTTGACATTGCTACAATAAAATGACAATGAATTGTTGATGGTTAAGTTCAATCTGTTATATTAATACTGTAAAACTGACCAACCCCAAGTATTCAATTACATGTAACAAACACAATGCCCTAATAAATATCCTTCAATTTAAAAAAAATAGCTTAAAGACTTGATTTCCCTTATTGCAAGTAGAAACTGAAATAAACAAACCAGAACCCAGATTTTGTGAACAAAGAAAAGGTAAGGCAAAAATCTACAGTTGGGAAAACAAAATGATTTAGATTATGCCGTAAGTAGTAAGAACTCTATTTATAGACTGACCCTGATGACAAAGTATCACAGATTTTTTTATAAAAAGAAAACAAAGCTTGTGTCTCAAGTCATAAAGAAAATGTGCCGGGTTATTTTTAGTGTGTTTCTCCCCTTTGTATAGAAATGGCCGAAATCTTAACAATTTTATTTGAATATCATCACAAATATGTCCCCCTGTTTAAATAACAAAGTCTCTCCAAATATAAGCATTATCAATGTTTGCCTAAAAAGACCTACAAGAGAAACAAATGCCACACTAAAATTAACCTACCACAGAAAATCAAGGAATGTTTACAAAATATGATTTTCACTTTTCCAAATTGTAACCCAAAAAGTTCTAAAAACAGCTTTTTAAAGCAACATTATCCATCATAGATAAATATTACACTTGCAAAGACAGGCATCAAATTCTTATCTGGCATTTTTCCCCATATTTATTTATATATATTGCAGTATCAAATCATTTAGAAAATCATATAGTGTAAAACAGACCAGTAGAAAGGCATGTTTATAAAACACTAACAGTATAAATAAAACAATATATGGTAATGAAAACATTTACACATTTACAATAACAAATCTAAACATCATCAATAAAAAAATAAACAATTCTACAACAATAATAGCACTCCTAATAAATATCAAAATTATTGCATTTTCATAAACATATGACAGAGTAAGGTTATTAACATTATCTTTTCATATTTTACTTCCAATACACATAATTCCAAGGAAAAGAGATTTTCAAATTTGTTACTTAATAATGAAGATTCTATAATCAAATCATTTGTTACCATGAGAGGGTGCATCCTGGTTGTCATTTTTTCTATAATTTGAGACATTTCTGTGCAATTTGCATAAATAGTCATGTCTAATGTACTAATTTTTCTGTTTAATGGAAATTTTTTATTCCTTTTCTGCCAGATGTGTCTCAACTTGTATATTCTTTTGGTATTTCAAGTCATTATTTACATGCAAAAACAGATAAAAAACTTTTGGATCCCAAGCTTCTTTAAGCCTTCCCGGTTTTGTATAAATATTACTTTGATGGAAATAACTATTTAAATACATATCCAATATGCAAAATAATTTTGTTAGAACCAAGTTTTAAGGTTACAGTAAAAAAAAATCCTAAACAATATCTCTGTTCATCATTAACTAGTAAACTCTGATAATGAAAAGTCACTAGAATGTTCTTACGTTAGGGCCCTTCCATAAAAGTATATATGGCACCCCATGAAAGCTTTTAGTCTCTTCTATGGGTTGTTGGCAAAAAAATCTCTGCCTAAAGAATTAATTCTATGGTTAGCTAAACAATTACCATGTGGGTACCACATATATTTTGATGGAATAGCCCTTATTATAAATTGTGAGGTCTCATACAATCACCTGCTTCGTACATTTGATCAGATTAACCTGCAAATAATATTGTTATTTACATTGTATTTTGGCTCAATTACAAGACAGTTGGTAAATTACACTGAAAATGTACATTATACATGTATAAATAAATCTATAGTAAGATTGACACAACCTTACAATAAAAAATAGACAGAAGAAATTAAGAATTATTTTACAATAGGTATATATTGACTCTTATGCTGTACATAATTCATATCACAGATAGATTTTCATTCTTTTTTCCTTTTTTTTTTGTCAACATAGGTAAAAATTTAACTATCCTTAAAATAATAAACATCTTCCTTCCGATATACATGTATTAAAGCTACTTGAATGTAAACAACCTAAAAATTAACTGACCACTGACTACCCTATTCATGTATCATGTGTCTCTGACATAATTTGGTTGCTCTACAATAATGCTTTAAACAGAGTTTGTGATTCCTGATAAAACTGCAAACATTTATTTTAAATATCATAACTGAGAACCATGACATTCACAAGGATGATTTTGTTGAAGACATGGATTTAGCGGAGGTAGGCTGACTACTTCAGCTGTGCAAAAAAAGAATCTTGATTGATAAATTTAGATTATCAATAGAAGAATCTGCTAAAAAGCAGAGGAAAATGATTGCTGCATTCATATCATCCTGTCTGCGTCCATTTTTAAATCTCTTCATGTACTGAAATGCTTCCAAACTGACATGGATTTACAGACTTTATAGGCACCGAAAGTCTCAATATGAGACATAGATAATTCACTGTAAAACTGCAATTCTGTATTGTTTCCTGCCTATTTCTTCCTGTTAAAATTTACAAGTTAAAAGTGTGTTCCATATCATTAACAATAAATCTTGGCATGAAACATTGATTTGCTATGAAGAAAATGCCCCAATAATAAGCCAAAAATCAAATCATTTTTCATGATTATTTCATTTAAAAATCTACTTTTTTTTGTCTGCACAAAACATACTCCTTATAAATTACTATCACTCAAGCCTCTCAAATTTTATAAAAATTGTCAAATAGGACACTTATGTTTTTGAACAAGCCTTAGTGTAATTACTGACACCATTAAAATGTATAATACGTAATGGACTAAACAATTATTAATATACAAATTTTAAAAATTTGATATGAATTGAAAAATAACATTAATACAGAAACATATTCTGTAGTACACAGTAGGTAAGAAAATATCTGTATCCCTAAGAAACCAGTCAATGAATTAACAATAACACTTTTATTATGCACCAATGCTGCATGGTCACATGACCTAATACTTGCAATTTCCTTGTCATATGTTTACTATACACTTTCACTTTCACCTGCATGTGAACCTGAAATGATAAAAATTTTGTATAAATGAGATAAACCAATGTCTACAAAATTCAACATCTATAAAAGATGAGGTAAACATGCAATGCTATTTGCACAAATATTGAATAAGAGTATACATGCAATAAATTGAAATCAAATTATGTATATATAAAAAAATCTTTATGCAATACAAATTCCAATTCCACATAATTGAAAGAATCCCACTACAAGAAATTATGTTACTTGAATGATGGTTACTTGAATGGTGGTAAATATTAATAAGCTTTTGATTATGCATAAATGGTAAAGATTTGTTGAACCAGATACTTGCAAATGCATACATTGTCAACACTAAAGCAAATGGTTATTCTATCTTAAAACATTTAATTTCAAACCTTCATCAACACAAACACTTCTAAACATTGAAGTTTTCAAGGGACATAACCCTGGACTGACTCAAACGAACAACAATTTGGTAAGAGTTTTAATAACTTACATGCACAGGTTTATAACCCTGTAATCACTATAACTTCTGTACCAAAAACGGACTCTTGAAGTTTAAAATATAATAATCTTAACATCAAGTTTAACTAGGTTCTTCTTTAAATATATATGAATGCAACAGATTGTTGGGTGGACTTACATATAGAAAAGGATGGGTAGATCAGAAAAATATCCACTTCATGTGGCAAATTTATAAATATATTTTTTTCTCAATGAAGACTGTACATATCAAATTATTTAGTGTAATGTAGTGCAACTTCTGTAGAAATACACTGTTTGAGAATTTAACCTACATACATGTTAGAAGTCATGTATCACTAACACCCCCTCTAACTTGGAAACAATATTCATCCTCCATGGTGAATGAACAGCCCAAGTCATACTGTATAGGATTACTTTTATTAAACCTTGTAGTATTTCCACTTACTGTCTTTCTCTTTGCGTTTGGCTCGTTTCCGCCGTCTATCTATCAAAGCTACTTCAGATTTCAAGTCCATGTATATTTTGCGTATTTCTTGCACTTTTTCCATTAAGAACTGAATTCTTTGTTCACCTTCCAAATATTTGCCTTCCTCTGTAATAATTATTATGGAAGTTATAATCAATTTAAATTAAACTGTAAAAACTTTCAGCAAAGCTCACTTACATGTATATACAGTCGAACCTGTACAAGTGACTCCCTGTCTATAACAACAAACTGCTCATAGCGACCCTTTTCATTCCTCCCGAGAAAATTCCCACTTTGATTACCTCTCTATAATGACAACCTGTCCAACGTGACTTACGACAGTAAAAAAACTGTCCACACGACTCCGAAATCTTGTACATAGCGACTTTCGATGCTCCACAAAAACCGGATGTTGTTATTTTATCGATCTCGTTAGATACGTTTTTTAGCGAGATTGCAATCAGTTGATATCGTTGACATCGAGATTTCATGGTGGGCGAATGAGGTTTCAGAATTGGCCAATGAGAATCAATAGATTAAAAATAACTTTCATTCATTAGTGACAAATGTTTACATATTTGCTTAGGAAAATCAGACTCAAAAGATGGCATCCCCAAAGAGAACGGCTTTAGATTTAATTCAAAAAGTGGAACTTATAAAATGTTTTGAAAGTGTGAAACCTGCTGACAAAGTGGCTGAAATGTTTTGGATTCCGAAAACCCAGATACAGATTTTACCTGAAGGAAAGGCCGTGGTTTTAAATGAATTTGAGAACAATACTCCTGGAACGCAAAAACGTACGAGACGCATCCCCAGGAATGAAGACATAAACAATCTCTGTGTGGAATGGTTTAAAGATGCTACGATTGTTAGTGAAATTCTTTTTGAAATAATAAATTATATTTTGACGTTTTGTATTCCTTTAAAACTCATATGGATATAAGGTATATGTACATAGAGAGACAACCCATGTTATCAAACTTTTTTTTGTTTTTTACCATGTATTTGTAGAGACTTTGTCTCATGTGCATTTACTCCATATCCTTTTATTCACCATTTGCACAAGGTAGTTGATGTTTTCAATCTTGAGGATGGCTTGGACCTGTATATAAAGACCACCTGTCTATAGTGACCTTTTTAAATTTGTCCCTTGAAAGGTCACTATAGACAGGTTTAACTGTATACCCAGGCTCCCATATTTGATTCCAGAACTTCAAAGATCAATCAAATCAAATTCTGATAAAGAAGGTACACATCTACATTATATCGCAAAGACTGTTATAAAGTTTCATGAAAATCTATTCAGTGGTTCAAGAATAGTAGCAGAGGAGAGCTTTGTACCCACTTGTAACATTATGTTTAGCTAAATCCATGTCTTGCTATGGGAAACCCCCCCAAAAATATCAAATCAAATTCTGAAATAGAAGGTGCACATCTACATTATATCACAAAGACTGGTTTGAAGTTTCATGAAAATCTATTCAGTTGTTCAGAAAAGAGTAGTGGACGAGAGATGGGTGCTCTCAGGTGTGACAGAAGGAAGAATGTACAACCCTATCACTATATCCCCCACTTTTCAAAGTCCCATTGCTATCAGTGTGAAAAAAAAATGTCAATTGAATTCTTGAATAGTAAACAATTTACATACAGAGTTTTGAATAAATATTCTCTATACTAAATTATTGATTTTGAGGACATTTTTCTGTTTACTTAAGTCTAAAGTTGTCTGAAAGCATGATGTAAATACCATATCTGGATGGTAAAAACTTTTTAACACTCCAATTATTCTGTTCCACAGACATTATTTGTAATCAGACTAAACATGACGAGGGATGGTATAAACAAACTTACGGTTTAACTGAAATGATCACAATCTTGAACTTTCCTTATAACCGTTATACAATGTACATGTATTTGATGTATCTTTGTAATACATGGAAAGAATTTTTTTTAAGTTGTGAACACTTGTACACAATTCTCTGTTGTAATTATATACCAATTAACAATGTAGCCATCTTGGATGAGGTACAAACGCAAAAATCACAAACTTTAAAGGGGACCACCCAAGGACTATTGTGACAAAATTTGGTCCCCATTGGCTCAGTGGTTTCAGAGGAGAAGATCTTTGAATGCATTTCCCATAGGGTCCTATGTTAAACTATCTTCCCCGCTGGTGGCCATCTTGGATGAGATGTGAACTTGCTGGACATATGTAGAAATTGTAGTTCTGGAAAACCTCAACACTTTTGCAATTCACATTTAACCTTTATCTCAAACAGTTTTTGAAATAAAAGTAAAAACGTTCAAAAATTGTGAAAATTCAAAGAAAAAGCGGCAATAGCTCCTATGTGGGTAGTCAGATTTTCTTCAAAATTGCAGGACATGTAGATCTTACTATGCTGACCATTTATGTTTCACAAACTTCACTTCTATCTTCTTTCAATTTCAATATATAAGACCAGAAGTAACGAAAAACTGAAAATTTTAGGGAAAAGGGGCAATAACTCCAAGACTGGTAAACGGATATTCTCCAAAATTGCAGGGCAGGTAGATCTCATCATGCTGATCATTTTTACCCCGTCAGAATTTTGATATCTGTAATGGTTTTTGAGTAATTTGCAAAAAACAGCAATTTACCCCATGTTCTATTTTTAGTAACAGCAGCCATGTTGTTTGGTCTACGGACATAAAAATCCCAAACTTGAAAGAGCATACCCTGGTGATGATTCAGGCCAAGTTTGGTTAGTATTGGCCCTGTAGTTTCAGAGGAGAAGATCTTTGAATAAAAGTTAACGGACAGACGGACGGATGGACGGACGACGGACGCCGAGTGATGGCAAAAGCTCACATGGCCTCTGGCCAGGTGAGCTAAAAAAGTATGTTTTTCAATTCTTAGAAGTATATACATTGCATAATGATTTGCCAGGTAAGATATATGGTATATGTATATTTCAAGAACCTATTTTCTTACCTAAATTGAGATTATATTTTGGAGTTCTGGGTGATCTTGGACGGGATTTGCTAGGAGACGATGACCCAGAATGTGAACTTTGATTGTATCCTTCATCACTATCGCTACCTACAAGACAGGAAACATATTTCATATAAAAAAGAGTAATAGAATCGTAAACCAACTTAACTACTTTTCTCTGAATTTAACTTAACTGGATAAAAAACATGGTTATTTCAACTTGACTGGATAAAAAACATGGTTCATTACCCATGGAATTTCAGCTTGACTGGATAAAAAACATGGTTCATTACCAATGGAATTTCAAGACCGAGATTATCACATTTTCCCCAATTCTGAAACTGGCAATATTTATCCTGTTTTGTATTTATTTTACTTGTATTCACTAGTTTGTAGTGTGTCATTTTGATGCCTCTTAATTCATTGAAAGTCATACAGTGAATAGTTAAATGTATAATTTGTCTCATTTCATGTAGTTAAATTTATCTTTACTTCATAGCTCTGCTGTCTTCATTTTTTTGTAGTGACTTAAATGCTACAGGTAATACATTTAAATCAGATGTGCACAGAAATGAAGTGTATTTTATGTAACTAGGCTAAAAATAATTTCTGATAAATACATGTACATTTACAATTGTACTTATTGAAAAACCATATGTAGTTTTATATTTAATTAGTTATTTATTATCACTGGGGCAATGCCTTTGCTGGTGGACTGTTAGTCCCAAAGGAAATCACCAGCCCAGTAGTCAGTACTTCGGTGCTTGCGCAAAAAGTTATTCTATCTGGAAACTTAATAAATTTTTGTAAATTTTGTTTAAATCTAAGGAGTATCTCCATTGTGCAAAGCTCTCTCCTTAGGTGAGTATCAGCTTTTATTCATACATGTATTTCAGTTTTCTATTTTATCTGCACTGAATATGTTGTAGAGACACGAGTTGTCAAAATGGCCATATAAAAACACTATATCAATGGTGTCTTGAATATATAGTAAGTAAGTAGCCTTCATCTAGAAAGAAAATGGTTTGAAATACATATATAATGCATGAAAACCTCCGGTATACTTTGACCAGTAAGTCAATAAAATCTTACCATTTGGTTTTGATTTCCTTTCCCCTATTGACTTTGATTTTCCTCTCCTTTTCTTTTTAGCTGGAGTGCCTTCTTCAGACTCTTTCCTCCTTTTACCGAGATTGACTACCATATCACTACTATCTGATCCTGCTATATTACCACTACCAACACTACCATCATTAGATGACGGACTAGCATTACCTGCTGGAGATTCAAATTGTTGTTCTGAAGATGTAATAATGTTTTTATGAGAATCATGGGAATGATTTTGTGATACATGAACACATGCATCAATTTCATGTTCTGGAGATGTAGGTGGAGTATTTTCAAACACACCAGTTGCTGTCTCTGTTTTCTCCGAGATTTCAATGGTGTCTGAACAGGTTTTAGAGAGGGTTTCACTTGATATCACAGAATAAACAACTTCTGACAAAACTGGTGGATTGTCTGTTTCACATTTTTCACTTGCAACACTAGAATCATCGTCTGACATTAATGACCTTTTGTCAAGGTCATCAGAATCTTTTAACCTCTTTTTTGATTTTGTCACCGGTTTACATGTATTTACAATTTTAGTGTCTTTTTTCACAGTTTTTTTATGATCTATATCACTACTATCACTATCCAGATTCTCTTTTTTCTTCGTTTTCTTTTTCCCTTTCTTTTTCTCTGTTTCATTATCTTCTTCAGTATCTTCATCATTTGTCTCCTTTTCTTTGACTTCTGCTTTCTCTAGCACGTCTTCGTCCTCCTTTATTTTCTTTATAGGTGGCTCCATGTCGACAGATTGTGGCAAATATTGTCCCATATACTTCCTTTCAGCCATTGTCATTTTTGTTTTCTTGACTTCCTTTTTCTCCTTTGGAGTTTGTTCTTTCTTTGCTTCAATCTTTTCTTTAGTTTGATTTTTTCTTGGACGTCCCCTCTTTTCTTCCGATTTAGGTTTCCATTCATCATCAACATGTTTTTCAGCTTTCCATTCAGGTAGACTTATTTCCTCTTCTTCATCTTTGAATTCAAACTTGTCAACTGTAGATATTACTTCCTTCTCTTTAATTTCCACATTTTCATTTTCAACTTCTTTTGAAACTTCAGATACAACTTCTTGCTTTTCCTCGTTAACTTCAGGAACAACTTGCACCTCTGTTACTTTCTCTTCCACAATCTCAGGAACTTTACTGTCTAATTCCTCTGATTCTGTTGGTTTTAAACTATCAGTATCTGTAGTGACTTCCATTATAGGATCATTAGATTTATCTTCCTCTTCCTTGATTTCTGACTCGGGTTCAATCTTTGGCACTGGAGTCTCCTCGAGATCTTCATTTTTGTTTGTTTTTACTTCCTGGTCTGATGACTCCATGCATAATGATGTTTCATAGAGTACTTTCACTTCTACAATGTCTAATTTCTCTTCCTGATTATCTTCAGAGAGTTTCTCTTCTTTAAGTACAGGATCATCATCTGTTTGTTCAGTTTTTGGCTGATCATCTACTGATGAATTTTCAGGTATATCAACCTCTTCTAATTTTTCTACTTCCTCATCCGAATTGTCAGTATCATCAGTGAAAGATGCTAAAATAGAACAAAATCAATTTCAAAACCATGTGTATTTATTAAGTGAAAATCTTGATAACAAGAGTTGTCAGAAGACAACATAGCTCGCCGGGTATTCCAGTAACTTCAATGCACAATAAATTCGAAAGTAATAGAAAGCTTTCTTCACAAGAAAGTCACATATCAATTATAAACACCCTATCATTAAACAACTTAATTCTAGAAGCAAAGTTAAAGTTTTTAAAAAATTGCCCTCAGGGCAAGGTCAAGGTCAAAATGTCTAAATATATGGTACCACAAGAAAGCTCTCACCATAAGTAAGTTACATACAAAATATGAACATCCTACCACTAAAGGCCTACCTTCTAGAGCCAAGAATAAAGCTTTTTTTTAAAATTGCCCTCAGGGCAAGGTCAAGGTCAAAAAATGTCTACAAATATGGTACCATTAGAAAGCACTCATCATAAGGAAGTTACATACCAAATATAAACACCCTACC
>MJUU01067330.1:163747-186902 GCA_002080025.1 Modiolus philippinarum | reverse complement strand
GACGGACACACGGACGCAGACCATTACTATGTCCCACCGTCGCGGTGCGGCGGGGGACAATTAAGACGGGGATTACTTACCTGTTGCTGCGGTGTAAGTACTGTCTGAGGAGCTGGTGTAACTTTAGGCGTTTTAGGAGAATTAGTGTCTTTTGGTTTCTTTTTAATTAGACCAGGTGATGATCTCTCCACTATACTGACAATTCTGTCTGGTGTAATCCATTCATCATATCTGAAATGAATTTTATAAGGATTTCTCTTATGATTCTGTAGTATTAGCTATGTCATATTTGAAAATGTAAATTCTTGTATTCAAACAATATTGCAGGTTTATCAAACATTTGTTGAACATTTATCTGATTGGCCTGCTGAAAATTTCGTGTTTGGTTCCAATTTCAAGAGACAGGTGTAAACAATGCACATGCAAGTGGTTGTCAAGTTACATATTGTACCAAATAACATATCTAGGAAAAAATACATTATTTTTTCATAGTTTATAATTATCATGAGAGAAAAAGTTATCGTATTTAAGTGTGACTCTTGGTGAAAACTATATTTCTACTACTTGTATCAAATATGTATTGCATAAATGCATAATGTATTATATGTACCTGTACATGTATGTATTTTCTTTATATATTTACTGTTGTTTGCTTTCTTGTAAACAAAATTGTATAATACCCCTCTGTTTTAAAGTGAACTTGTCCACTAACTCATCCACATGTATTATTCCACCCAGCATAGGGGACTTAATACTGTAATACTGCACCATTAAAATAAATTTAACTCATAACTTACCTATTATTCCACCCAGCATAGTGGACTAAATACTGTAATCCTGAGCCATCGTCTCTTGATTCTACTACCTATGTGTTAAACAAAATATATATACATAAGTACAAATATTCATGCAAGACTAAGCATAATTTTTTAACAATAATAGACCAACTTTTCCTTTCTTAACCAAAACACAGATTGTGGTTACATTGTGAATGCAAAACATGTTAAATATAAAAGTTAAATTAATAAACAACTATCTAAACTGAAGCAAGTTTTAGTTCTGCAGATAAATATTTGAAAAATGGGTTGTCTTGTCTGTGCAAAAAATCAAATATTTAGAATACCATAAATCAATACATATAAAAGAGTCGACTAAGAAAAAAATAACCAAATGGGTTGATATCAACTAGAGTTTAGGCACAGGCAAATACTGCCTAGTTTTATGAGCATAAATTTCTAATATTTGATATACATGAAGTAAATTTTTATCAGTTGAAGAACTGTACAACTGGACTAGTCATACCCATGAGGAGTAACCGTCAAAGAAAAGATGCAACACTCCAGTGGTAAAAAAAACAACAAAATACTGAAATTGTAACAAACCTTTGTTTAGTGGATGACCATTTCAACAACTTATGTCTCTTCAGTACAAACTAGAAAAACTGTGAGCTTTGCTCACTGATATATACCCCCCGCTCCCCCATTTGATAATCAATCAAATTAAATTCTGAAATACAAGATGCAAATCTACATTATGTCACAAAGACTGTGTTAAACATTCATGAAAATCTACTCAGTGGTTCAGGAGGAGTAGCATATAAGAGATGGGTACTTCTTGTATTGTAATGGCTAAGTCCATGTTTTGCAATGGAAAACCCCAAAAATCAATTAAATCAAATTCTGAAATAGGAGGTGCACATCTACATTATGTTACAAAGACTGTGTTAAAGTTTCATGAAAATCTATTCAGTGGTTCAGGAGGAGTAGTGGATAAGAGATGGGTACCCTCTTGTAATGTAATGTCAAATTCTGTGTTTTGCTAAGGCAAACCCCGAAAATCAATTAAATCAAATTCTGAAATAGGAGGTGCACATCTACATTATGTCACAAAGACCATGTTAAAGTTTCATGAAAATCTATTCAGTGGTTCAGAAGGAGTAGCGGATAAAAGATGGGTACCCCCTTGTAATGTAATGGCCAAGTCCATGTTTTGCTATGGGAAACCCCCAAAATCAATTAAATCATATTCTGAAATGGGAGATGCACATCTACATTATGTCACAAAGACTGTGTTAAAGTTTCATGGAAATCTATTCAGCAGTTCAGGAGGAGAAGCGGATAAGAGATGGGTACCCCTTGTAATGTAATGGCAAAGTCCATGTTTTGCTATGGGAAACCCCAAAAATCATGAAATAGCAGGTGCACATCTACATTATGTCACAAAGAATGTGTTAAAGTTTCATGAAAATCTATTCAGCAGTTCAGGATAAGAGATGGTTACCCTCAGGTGTAACGGATGGACAGACAACCCTATCACTATATACCCCCGGCTTTTCAAGCGGGGGGTATAATGAGATTTGAAAGGCTGTTTATGTTTGTACAACTCTGTATTTTTTGTAACCTTTCATTGTTATTATTTAGGGCATACTGTACATACATGTAATTTAATGTCGGCATCCATGTATATAAAACTTTTTTTTTTCCTTTCTGTAAATGAAATACTGAGGTATTAAATCAAACATGTCATAATGTCAATTGGCCGTTTTGTCAACCCTTACTGTTATATCAATAGACAATGCTTTATTTATTCATTCAATTTTATATTCCAGAAGCTGATCAACTTGACCATTCAATTTTGAAGAGTAGGCAAACAAAGTTGATACAGTCAAAATTCCATGGGCCGAACAACCAAGGGACCGATGGATTATTTCAGGTTAGAGGGGTGTTTGAGATATTGTAGTTAAACTGTATCTACTATGAAATAATATTTTAAGGGGAACCGATAAATATAAATCTATAAATTTTACTTACTTTTGCATCATAAATTTTTTCTGTACTTCCACCGCCGTATCTGACTTTGAGTCTGGAACCAAGTGGACAATTACGAGCATCCTTCTGACTAACTGATGAAGCACTGTGTAAGAAAAAAACATCTTTGAATTGCAGATGCCTTGTTTAGCACTTTAACATAGAGTGAGGCTACTTTTTTCTATTAGTAATATAGGTGTCAAGGTATTTTGAGGGTAAATTGAAAATGGGTGAATTGACTTAACTTTACGTCATCTAATCATAATTGCTTTAAACTGATGATAAGTTCAAGGAAATAAGTCTCTCTTTTTCTTTTTTCTACTAAGAAGCCAAACGGTAGCAATCCTGTATTTCAACATATACTATGCTTTGTAGAGAAATAATCCAACATTTTACTGCTTTCTTGATTGTAGCGGGGAACACTGACCTAGGATGAATATAGGAATTATATTCCCATTTCTGTAAATGGCTTTAATAACTTTTGAGGAAACAATATCATCAACCTCTGTAAGTTTGCTTTATCATAGATTAAAACTTATATGGATTGTGAAATATAAATTAAGCACTAAAACAAAACAAAGTAAGCTGAAAAATAGGACAATTGATTTTTTGAAGTTTTAAAGAGAAATCCTAAAACATGAAGATAAACAAAACAACTTACTAATTTGTAATAATAACAAAGAAACTGATTGGAAAGAAAGTTTTTTCCCATCTATACACATTGTACCTCATTTCTGAATTAAGCACCCATTCTACAATGTACTAGTAGAAGGATGGCTATTTAAACAACTGACCTCTTTTTTTCCTCTGTTTGGCCATCATTTTTAACTTTCTTTATCTTCTTTATTACATGTACGTCCTGTTTGAGATCTTTTTTACCGAGATTCACCTTGACCTCCTTTTCCATTACAATTTTAGTCGTGGTGTTTGTTTCTTCTTTGCCTTCATCTTTCCTCATAGAACGTCTTCTCACCAACTGAAATACAAATTGAACTGCATGTAAATTATGCTAATTAAAGTAGTCCTTTTTGGGGTTTTATTATATTGAAGCTATTTATATTTTACCAGTATACAGTTGGACAATTTTTGTAACATCAACATAAACTTATTTATCAATTCATGTATTTACCCTTAAAGGAACGCTTTTTTGTCAGATCAACAAAATAACAATGTTATTTTTTAAGACAAAATTTTGTCGGACTAGCAAAAGTAACAAAATAATTACTTTTTTTGGGGAGATGTATTTTAATAGGTCAACACAATCAACATTTTCAACCTTTTTTAGGAGAGAATTGTCAATTCAAGGGCAATAGCAATTTTACCTTAGGGCTATTCAAGAAAAAATTCCCACCAGGGGGTGGAACGCCACTTACTTTTATACCCCCCCCCCCCCAACCAACCAAGAGACAAAAAAACATTGGTCAGATCAATAGAAAGTATTATTTTACCTTTTATAATAAAAAAATTGTCTTGATAAAAGTAATAATGTCAACTTTTTCAGGATTGAAGTTTTATTAGATCAACTGAAGAACTAACTGTCAGTAGACAGAAATAATAATTTTACCTTTGTAATAGAGACTTTTGTCAGATCAATAAAAGTAAAAATTTCATCTTTTTTACATTTTCAGGGATGATTCGGCTGATCACACGAACAAAGCAGAAATAGCCAACATGTAGACAAATATCGCTATTATAAGAATTACTGACTGTCAATAGCACAATTACGTTAATATAGGAGTAAAAGTAATTTTTGAGGAGCTTATCGATGTGTAAACATAGCCGACTCACTCACAAACTGAAAACAGTCAAAAGGACTTTATGTAGAGTTTGTGAGTGAAAGGCTGCATTTACACATCATTAAACTCCAAAATTACTTTTATTTCTTATAATTCCAACTCTATGCACTTAAGATGAAGTTATCATTGAATTTGACGTCATCATATACTGCATTATGTAACGTAGGAGTGTATGAATGGACAAGAAATGTTTATCGAAAAAAAAAAAATAACTTCTTATTTTCATGATGTTAACCAATGTTGTGTGTTACAATAAGAATTGGAATTATATAACTAATGATAATCATCCATGCATTTTGTCAGATCAATACAAAAATTATTTTTTACCTTTTTAGGAGAAACTTTTGTGTGATCCCCACTTGCTGAAGGTTTAGATTGCTGTTGTACTTTGGTCTTCTCTGTTGTGTTTTTGTCTGCTGTTACCGGTACTGTCTTTTTCTCTGTAGATTGAGCAGCAACTTTCTTTTCATTATTCTGTGATGTTGTCTTTTTATCTACCTGTTGTGCTGTTGCTTTCTTTTCTACACCTTGTACTGCAGCTTTGCTCACATTGACCTGTGTTGTTGATTTTTTGTCACTTGCACTTGCATCTTCGTTTTCCTTTTTTAATTTCGGGTCATCTTTTTCTTTTTTAACAACCACTTTTGCCTTTTTCAATTGAATTTCATCTTTTTTGTCTTTCTTTGTTTCCTCTATTTTTGCTGGTTTTTTATTTGCTGCCTCGTCCTTTTTTACAACTTTCTTTAAATCCTCTTCTTTTTTATCAGTCTTGTCATTTTTCTCCTTTTTAGAATCACTTTCATCTTTTATTCTCTTTACATTTTCTTCCTTTTTCTTTGTTTCTGTGATTTCCTCCTTCTTTTGACCTTTCTTGATTTCCATGTCTTTCTTATTTTCATTTTCATCCTTTTTAGTAACTTTCTTTTTAGCATCCTCAGACTCCTCTTTTTTTACTACCTTCTTTGCCTCTGCTGGACTATCCTTTTTCCCACTATCATCATAAAGATCTTTCCTAGTGATACGTTTTGGAGTTGTTCTATCTTTGGCTGGTGAAATATCTTCATCTTTTTCCTCTTTTTCAGGTTCATCTGATGTTTCTGAGCCCTGAAACAAAGAAAATTTAATTGTCAAAGAAAACATATTTGTGACTGTAAGACACATATATATATATATGATGTCAACAGAATGTAAGTGTTATCAGATAAATCAATCCAGATGCAAATGCAAAAACTTTCAATCATTATCTGTGCTAGGAACACATCATGCAAGAATGGCACATTAACACGAGATTGCTGATCAAGAATACTTCATGTTTGTTTCATAATTTGTTTACCAAAATATATTGTTTGTACATCAAAAATACTACACATTTAAGATAGGTCACTCCTCAAGTTCAGAATTACAAAATTTTTATATTGATGGTTTATTGTGTATGAACATTGATAATAAATAATTTTTAGCAAAACAATTTTTCATTTTTGAGTTACAAGCATTTGGAACTTTGCTTGGAGCCGAACCCCTCTAGAATCTAGATTTTCCACTGGCATTACATTCCTTAAACCACTGTGAAGGAATATTTAGAATTCAATACATTTTTGTCAAAAGTCTTTTTTGGGATGTATTTTATCAAATTTTTAACTAAAAAGTACTGGGTCAGTGTGCAAAAAATTAAAATTTTTTAATAATTTAAATGAATTATAAGGCCACATCAAATTAATAGATTCTCATCCCCACCCGCCCCATTTTTTATAAGCTCATTTTTTTTGATATTTTTTTCAATTATTCAGAAATTTTCTTAAAATTTCAGTGTTTTTTCATCTTTTTTTCAAAAGTGCCTGTGCCTTTTCATTTGGGAAAATTTATCGAAATAAATGATAAATTGGAAATTTTTAAAATGCTTTCACATGTAGCCCTTTTGTACTGAACTATAGTTAAGACACTGGTATTTCAATTCATATTTGACAGAATTAAACTTTCTCTGATCAGGGACAGCCACGACTCCTTTTTTATCACCATCAGAGTCAGAGTGAGAGTGAAATTCAGACTCGTTTTTAAAGATTTCAATAATGAGGCTACAATTGGCTTCTTTGTAAACGACGTATATTTACCGCTCAGCGTTGGTGGTAGCAAACATTCTGCATTAGCCAACGTGGCTAATACCCCAAAATTTTCATTAGCCACATTAAAAAATCTTTAGCCACTATAAAATAATTACACAAAATATTTCCCTTTCATGTTTTCCCTTTTAATTCATTTTATCCCCTAGTGTCTTAGCAATGAAGATGTTTTTTTTTCATCTATATCTTCATACCCTTTCTCCATGGTAACTTAAGTCAGTAATTGTAACGTTATGTCAATCTGCTTTGAATGCTGGGACCCATTTTTATAATTATAATACACATGATTCTATTTAATTTGACATGGTACATGGCATGTATGGTTTCAATTATTTATTTTGTTTTTGAATTTGTTTTTATTAAACATCTTGCTGTATAGCAAAAAATGATTTTCAAATCTTCCAATGGCTATAGAAATAGGTTCCACAGTAGTTTGAATCAGGTGATGTCACCTGTGCATGTTTGTGTATAACCAATTTGAACTCATTGGAAAATAATAAAATAATTTGTTTTCATTGACAATTATAATCCTTGTTTTCAGAAATAACAGGGATACTTTAGGTGTTCTATCTAGTCTCTACAAAAGACAACTTTTTGTTTTCACATTCTACATGTTCTACTTTAGGGTATTTAGTATTTTAGGTACTTTGCGGTATTTGGACATACTGATAATTTTGCAGTATTTGGACAAACCAGGAGTGAGAAAGTTTGTTTTCTTTTTCACCAAACGGAGATGTTTGCATGAATTTCTAAGTTTCTCTTTAATATTTTGATGAATAAAGCTAGCGGTTATTGAAATCAAACCATCTATACACTAACCAAATTAGGTTTTAACTGTATGCTTTGAAAACACCTATTTTTTTCAATTCGCCAATGTGGAGAATGAAGATAAAATTTTCTTCGCCACTCAAGATTTTAATTCACATTTGGCAACCTGGCGACCTACTAGCGCCAAAACTGCTGCTTTAAATAAAAAACACATTTAAAAACTGAACTTATTGGGAATTTCAAGCTTAATTTTGGGAATTTTTGTGCCTTTTTCTCGTTGGGAAAAAGCCGAATTTCGGCCTAAATTTTACAGTTAAAAAATCACTGAATTCCTATCAATTTAAGTGAAAATCAGTAAAAAAAAATAATAAAATAAAACCCTCCCACCCACCGAAGATTTTTTGTTACAGGTGGATGAGAATCTACAAATTAACTCGATAGGGCCTAATGGATAAAATCAGAGAAGTTTGAAAATCTGAAACAATGTCACAAATTTTGCAAGTGATGCACCTTAAATTTGTTCTTTCTTAAACACCAAGAAAAATCACAAGTGCATGAAAGGATGTATCATTACTACTTGACTTCTGATCTGTTTGTTTTATTCTCAAAAAATTCCACAATGTACTTTTAAAGAAATGTTGGCAAGTGTAGGAGAACAATGCTAAATATTCAGAACTTTGCTGACAAATGACACATCTGTGGACAATTAAAGGACAACAGACTGCTCTTGATAGTTCTCATGGTTGTTTAGAACTTGGCAAATCATGGAACATGCCATGTTCCTATACAGACCAATTTTATGTTTTTTGCAGGATCATCTTAATGTTCTTTTGCAGGCTATACTAATGCAAGCACTTCTTATAAATCTCCAATATCAAACTATCTTCCTATTAATGTAAAATAGGCTGCACTGTCATTTTATGTGGACAAACAGATTTTCTTTTTCACCAATATATCCCATTAATTATATGATATTAAAACTACTCACCTTATCATCCTTTTTGTCTGGATCTTTTTCTTTACCACGAAACTGCACCATTCCTCTTCCAGAATTATGTCTACTTCTACCTGGCCTACTTATGGTTCCCATAGAACTTCCAAGTTTTCTATAGAAATCCTCAAAAGCATGTAGATACCTGAAATGAAGAAATTATCATACTTTAATTTGTTTTCAACTTCAAGCTTCAAAGTACCAATTTAAACGAATCCCATGGCAAATTCAGTTCGAAGCAGAGAATGTGTCTATAAGACACGGATGCCCTGCCAATAAATTTATCCCAACAGGTAACCTAAGTCAATTTGGGCATGAAATTAATCCCCTGTCAGTGAATTGTGATGGAATATTGTGTGTAGTTATTAAGAAATAGACCTTAACCAAAAAATTTAACAAAGTCATTCAAGCATAAAGTAGGTCAAAGTCACCAAAATGCTAAGGAACTGGGTAGATTTCATCAAGATGATTAATTTCATACAACAATTCATAGTTATATGTTGTGTAGTTGCAGAAAAATGGATTTATAAGACAAAATTTAACACAAGTCACTCAAACATAAAATATAGGTCAAAGTCACTTAATTGTCAATGATTTGGGTAGTACTGATCAAGATGATTAATTTGATAAAATAACATTGTCTTTTAATGTGAAGTTGTTGAGAAATTGACCTAAACTCATAATTTAACTGAAGTCATTCAAGCATAAAATGTAGGTCATGGACATCCAATTGTTGATGAAACAGGTAGTTCTCCTTTAGATGAATGTTACAGTAAAATATCATGATGCTACAATATATAGTCGTTGAGAAACAAACTTCAACGCAAAACTTAACAAAGGTCACTGAAGCGTAAAATGTAGGTCAAAGCCACCTAATTGTCAGTCATTTGGGTAGTACTCATCAAGACAATTAATTTGATGCAACATCATTGTCTTATAATGTGTAGTTGTTGAGAAAAGGACTTTTATGCAAATCTTAACCAGAGTCACTCAACCATGAAATGTAGGTCAAGGTGTCAAACTGCCTCCTGAACCAAGTACATGTAGTATTATCAAAGATCTACCTACTGGTCTACTATCATTGTTCTATACCTTCCAGTTCTGAGAAATGGACTTACACGCAAAACTTAACTGGACGTACGGACAGACAAGGGTAACACTATATGCCCCTTCCACATTCGTGGGCGAGGCATAAAAATAAGCTAATCTCATTAACCATTGTTACCCACTGATATTATTATGCTTGCCTCTGTTGACACTATAACTAGAAATATCTAGATATATCAGGAAACAGGATGTTTATTGTTTCCTTGTTCACCCTGGAGATCTACATGCATTTTAATATTACTCAGGGACATTTTGACGAATACAGCTTGCTGCTGTTGACACCATAACATAGAAATATCTTTCAGCAATGTTTGCAGTTCTTATTTTTGACATGGATAAGTGGTATCTCAAGCAAACTAATTCATCCAGAACACTGTTCCATCACTAACTTGCTTCATACCATGTCACTGAATAATGTATCATTTATATACAGTATTTATCAATATCATAACATTATCTCATAATAGTGATGAGAATTTTCCAGTGCCTCGTTAAAGGAATAAATAAAAGTATTTTCAAAAAATCCAATTAACAGTGAGCCTATAAAGACAATAAACTTACTTTTTATAAGCATTTTTTATTTGGTGTGAAGCTGTGTTTACTAATGGTAAATTCATCTTGGAATATACCATCCTCCATTTCATCTGATTGGTTACCTTAAAAATAAAATTTTTATAAAACATAAACTTTGGTTTTATTGATCAGCATATAATTTAAAAATTCTGCTTGAAATGCACTGCTTTTGTCTAGCATAGATTATGCCATTTTCACAGGAAAAGTTGTTTTCTTATTAAGGAAGAAACATAAATTGTAATTTGAACTACACATTTACTTTTATATCCCAACAGGGGAAAAACACTAGATATATAGTATATATTTGCACCTTGCAGAAACTAATGTCTACCAATTCATTTTATCAAGTAATTCAGTTCATTAAGAATGTAAATGTTCTCATGTTTTTTAATGCCTATAATATTACAACAATATTTTGCTTTATAGTTTGTTTCTGTCCAACAGTACATAACTAATCCGAGATTCTGATTATCGTAAAATATTCAACGATTGATTGAATAACGAAGTAATTCATGAATGCGCGCAGCGCATGAGTGAATTACAGTGTTTTTCGATCATGAGTTGAATATTTTCGATGATCAGAATCTAGGATTAGTTATTGTTTTTATTATATAGGTCTTCTCCAATATCTAGTGGTTTAATTTAAGATTCAAGGCATGAACTACGTTTTCGATGTTAATCCGCCAAGACGGTTACTTAGCAACCACATTGACAACGTCTATTGTGACATCACTTCCTAGAGTAAAATTATGAAAAATAATTTCACTATTAATTATCACTTTTAATTCACTGAGAAATTTCAATCTTTCACCACAATTAATAATAACTATCTATGTACACAAACCTTATTATATCCTCCTATATTCTGGACAACTTTAAACAATCTGTACAAATTTAAATCTTTGTTTACAATGGCTGGAGCTTTGTTGATTGGAGTACCTGCAATTTATGAACAAAGTGACCAGCTTTTACATTAAATCATTTAAATGCTGCAATATTTTCATTTTTAATTAGAAATGTGATTGATTAAGATTCAAAATAAAATGTACACACCTCATAATTTCATATTCAACTGTACCTAAGTTTTCAGAATTACATGTGTATATGTATAAATTGTACTTTCTTCAGAATATCAATTTCATAATTCTTCACTTACTTTGAGTTTGAGTTAGTCAGGTGAAATAGATGTACAGCTGATTATAAAGCACCATAAATATCAGTTGGACAACTGATTATCAATTTTTTCTAAACATGCAGAAGTCTCATTGCTAATTTGATGCCATTGTAACTAATTTTATTTACCATTATTACTCATTTTTTCCAAATATAATGCTTTGACTGCATGCACTTCTATCTATTGTGCTTTGTGAAACATGCAAAGCATGGATATGTTTGATTCAGTCATCTGCACAAGATATTTGAAATTTTAAGCTTTTTGTATGCATTACGGACCCTTTTTAAAAAAAAAATTTCGAGAGTTTTACTTGAATTGTTAATAATTTTGTATCAACAAAGACTTTACTACTGGTTGATGTCATAATCAACTAATGAACTGTGTTTCATTTTTAAGACCATGAAAAATTGATCCATTACACACCTCATAATTTCATATTAACTATACCTATACATATCAAGCTACTTTTTAAAATTCTAAAATAAATATGCTCAGCATTATTTCTCATGTGGTCTCCTTACATCCTAATATGGTATAAGTGGGTTTTTCTGTAGGTCAAAAATTCTTTGATTATTGAATATAAGTGTTTTTTTATCGCTGGGTTGCAAATTTCATGATTACTTTCAAAATCTTTTTATGTTATTTTTCAGCGAATGGAATGTTTGTGATTTCTTATCATTTGCTGTATGAAGTCTAATATAAATTATATTTAGGTATGCATCTTCCGCAACATCAGAAAACTGTGAAAAGTGAAAATTAAGTTATTGCGAAAATAACCACTTTTGGGGTATGATTAAAACCCTCAAAGACAGTACGACTGTTGATTAATTTGTTATTCTCAGTGAGCAATTCTAAAATCTTACCTCTGTCATCCATGAATTTATACAGTTGTGCTACAAAACAATCTTTTTCTTCACTTGGTTCATCATCAGAAGACTGAAAACAAATTGAAAAATGATCTTACTTTCTTTATTTTAAAAGAAAAAAACATACAATTGTGATTTATGTAAAACAAAAAAAAGATGAACAAACTAGAAGTGTGTTCTTGATACAAAAACGAATGTCTCCCCCGATACATACCTCCCTGGAGGTGATTTGTATCTTTAAATGTTGCCCCTGAATTTAATATTACAAAATTTTGTTGAAATCCAATGAAAGATTTGGGAGAACTAAAATTCAAAATTCTACAACAAAAAGGAGCACAACTCCCACAAAAATTGGTGGATCAATCCAGTCAGACAACATGCACAAAAAGGCATAAAGGTCAACAATCCTGTGAAGTTTGTTAAAATCCTATGAAAAATGTGGGAGAATTAACCTCCACAAACTTACTTTATCAAAATCCTATGTCAAAAAGTGTCATTATTCCTACAAAACTGGCAGATTAATCTGGTTAGACGATATGCACAACTAGGCATGAAGGTCAACAATGCTGTGAAGTTTGGTTGAAATCCAATGAAAGATGTAGGATAACTGGCATCCACAAACTTAATTTTGCAAATTTCTAAGTCAAAAAGGGGTACAACTCCCACAAAAATTAGCAAATCAATGCAATGAGACGATATGCACAACTAGGCATGATGGTCATCAATCCTGTGAAGTTTGGTTAAAATCCGATGAAAGATTTAGGAGAATTGGCATCCACAAACATAATTTTGCAAAATTCTAAGTCAAAAAGGGGCATTACTCCCACAAAAATTAGCCAAACAATCTGGTGAGATGATATGCACAACTAAGCATGATGGTCAACAATCTTGTGTTGTTTGGTTGAAATCCGATGTAAGATGTAGGAGCATTGGCGTCCACAAACTTTGTGACGGACGGACTGACGACAGACAGAAAAGACAAAAGCAATATGTCTCCCCCTTGAGAGGAGGTAGACATAATAACTATGATTCTTTTAACATATTAGGGACAAGATAATTTAAGACAGCAAATTTGACACTGAACTCGATGCAATAGCTCTGTGTGATCAAACAAGTGATAATTGATGCATCATACTAGTTAACCTTAGGGCTATTCCATTTAAAGTGGTACACCATTGATTTTTTTTCTGTTTGTGGTGGGTAAATTTCTATTGTTTAATTTAATTTCTCTTGGTGTGTGGTATAAAAATAAGTGGCATTCCACCCCTGGTGGGAATTTTTACTGGAATAGCCCTTACATATTGAAGAGATTGTAACCAAATTTTCTGTTTTAGCATGTTTAGTGAGTTTTTAATATTATATACATGTATATACAAGTTGAAAGCAACAGAATTATTCTAAGTGCTACATTTTACACTTTTTTCTACAAGATTTGACTCTTGATTACATTTGTATAAATTGCCAAATTGATCAAGAATAGATAAATCCTGAAACAATGAACTGTCCATCACTGAAAGATACTTTGTTATTTAGAACTTTAGATTAGTATAATTCTCTCAACTTTTCCAGAGGATTAGCTTGGCTGTGAGGGACATATTTTGAAATCATTTTTGCAGTTTAATTTAGACTGGTTCTTACAATGTGCTGGAAGTAGCATGAATTTGTGCTGAATCATTTTTTTTTATCTTTTGGTTATAAAGGATTAGAACCTTGCTAATTTAAACTGCAACATCACTTGAACCCATCTTACAGAAGTATGAAACACATTCATGCTTGTTCTTTCATTTTTCAGTAGTTACCTCATTTAATATTTCATTATATTATATTAAAATATAAATAGTGAATCTAATTTCAAATCATTTTAGATTTGAGTTTTTTAAAAGACAGATACACAGTAATGAAAAAATCCTAGATTCTCTCGACCAGAATATTTTTAAGCTCTGAAAATATTTAAATTCAATTTTTACCTATTTTTGGTTGCTTTCTTCAAATCATGTTGATTACTGTCTTTAAATGAATGATCAATTAATATCAAATCTACATTTAACATATGTCAGGCTACATTTTTGTGCTTCATACTTCTTTCGAGACAACATTTTATCAATTATGAAATTTAATCAATTCCACCTGGTTAAATTAAGGAAGTGATAAAGTGCACAGACTAAAACATCAAAGGAATACCTGTCTGAGGGGCTGAAACTGTCATAAAAACATATATTGTATAAAATAATATTTCACTGAAAAGCATATCATTAAGCAAGAAAAAAATCCCTGATCAATTCTCTGGTACAATTGTATTATCAGTAGTGAGAGTACCTGCTAAAATCTCCAATACATTTAACCAGTATTATAGTAATCTGCAATAGAATGTTCTATACAACTGATAAAAATAACAAACCAGAGGCTCCCAGGAGCCTGTATCGCTCACCTGGCTTTCAGTTGCCACAATCAAGCTAACATTGTAGTCTATACAGTTGATCTTCAGTCTCTCAAACTTTGGTAGCTCGTCTAAAATCACACATCTTGAACTGTATTTAAAGTCTGATAATGTTTTCCTATATTTCTTTGTTGGGCTTTTTTTACAAAAAAACATTCTTGCTAAGGACCACCTTCAACACCAGTTTTGAAGTCGAGACATTTTGTAAATGGCGGTCAATGAACAATTTTCAACATCGGTTTTGAAGTCGCAACATCAATATCTATTTGGAAACCAGATTTCATTGAAATTGGACAATGTTGAATTTTCCCACCTTTTTTGGCGGCCATTTTGAAGATGGCCGTCAGCGAAAAATTTTTTCAAGATCAGTTTTGAAGTTTGGACACCAAATTTCATTGAAATCGGACAATGTTGAATATTCCCGCCTTTTTTGGTGGCCATTTTGAAAATGGCAGTCAACGAACAATTTTCAACAACGGTTTGGAAGTTGCAACATCAATATCTATTTGGAAACCAACTTTCATTGAAATCAGACAATGTTGAATTTTCCAGCATTTTTTGGCAGCCATTTGAAAATGGCAGTCAACAAACAATTTTCAACATGGGTTTTGAAGTAGTGACATCAATTCCCACTTGGATACCAAATTTCATTGAAATCGGACAATGTTGAATTTTCCCGCCTTTTTTGACAGCCATTTTGAAAATGGCGGTCAACGAACAATTTTCAAAATCAGTTTTGAAGTTGCGACATCAATACCTTTTTGGAAACCAAACTTCATTGAAATCAGACAATGTTGAATTTTCCCGCCTTTTTTGGCAGCCATTTTGAAAATGGCAGTCGACGAACAATTTTCAACACCGGTTTTGAAGTCGCTACATCAATATCTATTTGGAAATCAAATTTCATTGAAATAGAACGATGCTGAATTTCCCGCCCTTTTTCGGCGGCCATTTTGAAAATGGCGGTCAACAAACAATTTTAAACACCAGTTTTGAAATCCACACAGCATGGCAAACATTTTATCAATTTAACACTTAACCTTCATCTGCTATAGTTTTGGAAATAAAAGACGAAAAATATGAAAATTTTGAAAATTCCATGAAAAAAGGGCAATAACTCCTACAAGGGTTTTTGGATTTTCTTCAAAATTTATAGGTTGTTAGATCTTGATATGCTGAACATTTTTGCAATATACACTTGACCTCTATCTGTTACACTTTTTGAAATAAAAAATAAAAAATGGAAGAATGTGTCCATGGGACACGGATGCCCCTGCCTCCTTGCAATCGAAACCCTTAAATTATTAAAGGCCTAACTATGTATAATATATATATCAAATAATTATAAAAAAGGATCTTTCTCCTGTGATAAATAGGCACTGGAACTGGTTTGGTTTTGATGTAATGTGTAGTTCCAACAAATAATCTAAGAAACAGTCTTATATGTAATACTAATCTATTTTTAGCAACTGTAACCTTGACCTTGGCGAAACCATCCCGGAAATCAATAGGCTTTTGTATTGGGTGATAAGCAAGCACGTGACCAAGTTTGGTTTAGATCCGATGTAGTATATTCAAGTTATCATCCGGAAACTAAAATTCTATTGAAATTTTAGTCTATTTTTAGCAACTGTGACCTTGACCTTTGGGGTACCAACCCGTAAATCGATAGGGTTCTGTCTTGGGTGATAAGCAAGCATGTGACCAAGTTTGGTTTTGATCCTATGTAGTATACTCAAGTTATCATCCGGAAACCAAAATTTTTAGCAACTGTCACCTTGACCTTGGGGGTACCAACCAAGAAATTGATAGGGTTCTGTCTTCGGCAATAAGTAAGAATGTGACCAAGCTTGGTTTTGATCCGATGTAGTATACTCAAGTTATCATCCATTTTCGTCTATTTTTAGCAACTGTGACCTTGACCTTGGGGGTACCAACCAGTAAATCGATAGGATTCTGTCTTGGGTGATAAGCAAGCAGGTGACCAAGTTTGGTTTTGATCTGATGTAGTATACTCAAGTTATCATCCAGAAACTGAAATTTTATTGAAATTTTAGTCTATTTTTAGCAACTGTGACCTTGACCTTGGGGGTACCAACCCGTAAATAAATAGGGTTCTGTCTTGGGTGATAATCAAGCATGTTACCAAGTTTGGTTTTGGTCCTATGTAGTATACTCATGTTATCATCCGGAAACCAAAACGAGGGACGTACGGACCTACATACGTACGGACGTACGGATCAGGGTAAACCTTAATGCCCCTGACCGCCTAGCGGTGGGGGCATAAAAATGCACAAATTTTGAAAATTTTACAGAAAAAGGGAAATAACTGCAAGACGGGTTTTCAGATTTTCTTCAAAATTGCAGGGCAGGTAGATCTTGCTATGCTGATCGCATTTACTGTACCTCAGATTTTTGATATCTGTAACTGTTTTCAAGTTATTAGCCAAAAACTGCAATTTACCACTATGTTCTATTTTTAGCAACAGCGGCCATGTTCTTTGACCTACCGCCTAATCGAACACAATTTTGAGAAGCCATACTCTGGTGATGATTCAAGCCAAGTTTGTTTACATTTGGCCAAGTGGTTTCCGAGGAGAAGATTTTTGAAATTGTTGACAGACAGACAGATGGACGGACGGACGCACGCATCGTGATGGCAAAAGCTCACATGGCCTTTTAGGCCAGGTGAGCTAAAAAAATGATGTTATTTCCGACATACTTAAGTGTTTACTACCTTGTGCAATCAAAAGATTTTTGCACTATTCACATTTATGCTTGAAAATGTCTTCAAGTGCAACTGAAACAAACAATGAATGGATAACTATATACCGAAGCTACTGGAATAATGAAAAAGATTTGAAGGAAATGATATTGAGCATCACATAAAGAAATTGCACAGTTGAGTTGTAACATTTCTGAATGAATGATGAAGTATGAAAAGGAGATGAAGCACAGCAATTTGTAGTGTAAACTATACATGCTATACCAACTCTGAATACCCAAATATAAACATGTCAATCAATATACCAGTAGTACTTTTCAAATAGAAGTAAATATGACAACTCTGTAACAATTCTTACCTCTTCTTCATTTAAATCTTCATCTTCATCTGTACCTAACAATTCATCATGGTCCCAACTTGGAGGAAGATCCTGATTATCATAATACAACAGAGCTTTCTCCATCGCTACAACAGTGCAAAATTCAATCAACACTTCACTCTACTTAATATTGCTATAAAATATACCTCTGTTAGAAATTGATTCAAAAATGTCAAGATTATATACATGATATATAAAAATTTGTATCACAAACTCAATTTTTACGACTAGAATAGATCATGCTACAGTAAAAGATTTATACAGGATTGTGTTTTTTAGTATAACTGATATTTGTTTCTGAAAAAAGAAAAACAATGTTACTTGTACCTTTTATATGGCCAGACAGGGACCGTTTTAATATGTCCAACAACCCTAACTTTTCTCAGTTTTGGCATACTAAAAATGAATACTTGCCAAAAGAAGAATTAAATATTTGTCTTTTTTTTCATTCTCTCTTACATAGCTTTAAAATAATGTTTTTGGTTGATTGAATTTTGTATTATTTAAAGACATGTATATAATCCAAGGGGACCATAAAAGACTTAGCTAACAGAGCAAAAGCATTGAAAGATCTTTGGAGATCTTTTTCTATATTAACTTTGGTTATATTGGCTGTCAACATTTTACAAATTACTTTTTATCTTTTCCTGTTATCAAGTATTCTCTTTTACAAGATGGACCACATACTCATCATTGTTCATTGAAATCATTCACAAGAAGGACCACACATTCATCATTGTTCATTGAAATCATTCACAAGGACCACATATTCATCATTGTTCATTGAAATCATTCTAATTAATAGAAATAATTACCAGGTTTTAATGCTTTATCTTCATTTTTTACAGCAACATCACGTGTAAAATCCTTCAATTCTTTCCTCTGGGCATATATACTACAAAACAAATATATCATTTCTGAAAATATCCCTTTTTTGGGAACAACCAACAGGTATCAAACATCATCTCAACAGTTTTCACTAAAATACTATTTTTCTACATCTGTTTTGATCAAAGTTTATGCCTGTTAATATCTAGTCTGATATTTCAAATTCCAATCAAATTCTGTTCTGGTTTATTTTACATGCAGCTGAATGTAAAATATAGAATAAAATTTAATTATTTTCTGATGTAGTTGAAATACATGTATTGCTGTTTCAAAGACATAGTATATACTTATAACAACACATACAAAAGTATCCAATGTAAATTATGTAATTAAAAGTAGTCACTTCAGCAACAGTGAAGTTCAAACATAATATTACAAAAGTTTCAAGAAGAAAAAAAAAACAAATGTAACAAGAGTGGACCCTAATAGATGTCTCGCCTGTCCCTGCTTCTAGCTAAAACAGTCATCTACTACTCAAGAGCAACCTACAAGCCAAATATTATTACCATTCCATTTACAGTAATTAAGAAACTATTATAATCAGAAACACTCAACTTTGTTCACTAGACCATGAAATTGAGGTCAAGGTCAAAAGCCATATGGCAGACTGACATGTACTATCCAAGACCAAGCTATATAACAAATATCATTGACCTATGGCTTGTAGTTATTGAGAAACCGACTTAAGCAAAAAAACTTAACCTGGTCACTGGACCGTCAAATTGAGGCCAAGGTCAAAAGCCATATGGCAGACTGACATGTACTAACCAAGACCAAGCTATATATTAAATATCACTGACCTATGGCTTGTAGTTATTTAGAAACAGACTTAAGCAAAAAAACTTAACCTGGTAACTGGACCGTGAAATTGAGGTCAAGGTCAAAAGCCATATGGCAGACTGACATGTACTAACCAAGACCAAGCTATATACCAAATATCATTGACCTAAGGCTTGTAATTATTGAGAAACAGACTTTAGCAAAAAAAAAACTTAACCTGGTCACTGGACCGTGAAATTGAGGTCAAGGTCAAAAGCCATATGGCAGACTGACATGTACTAACCAAGACCAAGCTATATACCAAATATCATTGACTTCTAGCTTGTAGTTATTGAGAAATGGACTTAAGCAAAAAAACTTAACCTGGTAACAGGACCGCGAAATATAGGTCAAGGTCAGATAATTTTGGGTCCGACAGATAGGGTTCGCCATAAGCTACCTATGGACCAAATATAAAGTTCCTACATCAAAGGCTTCTATATAAAAACTTGAGTTTACGCCGCCGTCACCGTCATACCTTGCACGCCTATGTCTCGCTTTCCGCGACTTTCGTCGCGGGCGAGACAACAAATTCATCTTCAACACTTACAATTTTCCATCTTTAAATGATCTAACCAACATATGGTCTTTTTTCTTTGGATCTTGTGGCTGAGCATCTGGTAAAACTACTAGTACTGGAACTTGTTGCTTCCTTTTGTCTCCAAGCTCTAAAACCATTACTTTACCCACCAAGTCTTGAAGGCGACCTTTGTAAGTAGCTCTCTTGGGTATACCATCATCTGAACTACTTTCATCTAATTCATCTTCAGTTCTAGTAGGATAACAAAAAAATGTTTTTGAGTCTTACAGCAATTTTCCTTTTACTGAATGCAGTTTCAATAGGATTTTTGGTAGCTCTCCAGGTAATTAAATAGGTTTTTCAATAGCAGTTTGGCCTTCAAGGTAGAAAGGTCACCAAATGCCCATTCATACATGTAGTTGGGTGTGTGCGAATTTACCTGATGTTGATTTCACCCACAGAGATATAGTACATTTGAACTATTATTATGTATTTGAACAAACAAAGAGAACGGATGAACTTTATATAGACTAAATTTAAACAGTAATAGTATAACTTTGTGATTTCTTATCTTATTGTATAAAAAATGCATCTTTATTCTTGATTGGCTATTTCAATATTGAAAAAAGTTTGGGTGAACTTGACTTGTTTCCTGTTGAAATTGACACCAGGTAAACTGGCCCATATCCAGGACAAATACAATGAATGGGTATGTGACCTTTCTACCTTGAGGGTCAAACTTCTATTGAGAAACCTATTGTAACAACATGGAGAGCTACCAAATTTTCTATTGTGAGTGCATCCAGTAATAGGAAAATTGCTGTAATTCTCAAGATCAAATAATCAGTATCATGTCTTTTTGTCTCATTTTACCTTACCAACCCTTTCCCTTTATTCCGACATTTTACTGTAAAATCTGTCACTTTTACATGTCTGGTTTCTTTAAATTGATATCTATGGTACCATATTTATTCTATTAGACAATCTTCCAAAGGGGGCTATAATAAGAGGTACACATTCTCAATTCAAGAACAGCAATATTTAGTGTTATTCAACTATCAACTAAGGCAAAAATGTACAGTATGTGCATTTTAGGAACCCAACATGGTATATTTAGAGTGTTTTTATAGATAAATGTTTCTTTTTCAGGGCTTTCAACCCTTTTAAAAGTAGGAGGCTCTCCCAGAAAAGTAGGCGGAGAACGTTGAGCGAAGCGAGGCACATAAATTTGAGTCTGGGGGCCCCCTAGGCCCCCAGAAGCCAAAGGGTTAATGGCGCAATATCCTACATTCTAGATCCTGATCAAAATATATATAAATTGAATGTTTAGAATAAATATTGCGTTACTTAAATATTGATGACGTAATAATACATTTTCTTATGCCAATCATTAGCTGGTATTGGTTATGATATATAGCATATCATTGATATGAACATGATGAAGAAATGATTAACTTTCATCCGCATCTTAATATTATTTCTAAAGTAGAATAGTTCATAGACTGTGTACTGACTTTTGAATAAATATTACTTGACTTGACAGTTGCCAATTCATGTATACAGATTAGTGGTGCTCTCTTCCATGTACAAAACAAGTATTTGGAACTATATGTACAACTCCAAATAAAGGGATTGTAGCAATAGCTAGTTATGTTACATAAACCTTTTAACTATGTAGAATCTCAATTCCACAATGGGGTACTATGAGATCGTAAGTAACAGTTCCGAACGGCAAAATAATTGTAATCCAACTGTCAATTGAGTCTAACTGCCATTGGGACATGACTGAACAAAAGTCAAAATACGTTTTTTGTGTAAGCGTTATATGCTGACATCACGGGAATATGTGAAAAATCAACTTTTCTTTTCTCTGGTCGAAAGAATTTCAATAAATAAATTATTATTATCCTTTACTGTAAAATGCAAAAAAAAAGTTTCTTAAACATTAGATAGACCAGAAAAGTTAAATAGATCGGAAAAAGCCATGCGTCCATAGATCGCCTTGTCATTGGTATTTGTTACCGTAATTATATTATCAATGTGTGGTCGACTGAAACATCCCTTGTTTGCATTTTTCAGCAGACCTAACAGATAGTATAACTACAGAAGCAAATCCCTGTGGCCTGCAGGTAGCAAGTTTCACTGACAGTGTTTGACATGTACGTTCTGCAATTTTCAACCACGGATTGGTTTCCGAAATCCGTTCATATTATTGTTCTCGTAGAACGCACCAGTTACCAGAAGTCAACTATCCAATGAAAAATGGCAACTCTTCTGTATGTTTGGCTTGCTTTGTTTACAAACTGAGGTCAAATTTATTCCCGGAAAGAAAATAAAGTGAAAATTACGGTTGTTGTATTTTTTGTATATTGGAAAAAGTAGCCAGCGACCGAGGCACCAGTAGACATCTAATTTGGGCGGCAACCGGCTTCAAATGAAAGCCCTGCTTTTTTCAATTTTTAGCTAGATAAGTAACCAAAAGTCACACATTTGGCGTTTAATAGAAAATGAAAGATAAATTAAACAAAATTTAGGATGGGGGCTTTAATTAGAAGCGGGGCTAAAATTAGAATAAATACGGTATGTATACATTTTTGAACTTGTCAGAAAATTCATATGAAAGACATTTTTCATGTTGTGTAAACATCATGTACAAGAGCTGTCGCTGAATGGCAACCAGTTATACTCCCACTCCTTCATGTCCTTGAACCCTGAATCAATATGGTGAGTGTAAATTCAAGTATGTGTGGACACCACACAGTCTTGGACACAGTACAATTGCAAATAGAATACAACTGACATAATGATATAATCCACAAAAAATAAACAGACTCTCGTAACCAAAATGTCTGAAAATGAATCCCACAATTTGGAATGACTATACAAATCTAGTGTCAGACTAAATGACTTAAATTTCACTTTTATGACCAATACAGTAAAAATTCAAAAGACCCTTCAAACAGGAAGTTGATATATCACTAATAAAGGGCTACGCCGAGCGCAGCATGATACGACCGCAGCATATCAACCACTGAAATTTCAACAAAAGTAGTTTAAAGTGAATGTGGACACAGTAAAGAGCTTGACAAAATAATTAGATGGACACAAAAAGAAGCTTGACACAGTTATTTGCTAGAAACAAAATAGGGAAAAATTCATCCTTTTTGATCACTTACTGATGAAAAAAA
>MJUU01067330.1:135021-161338 GCA_002080025.1 Modiolus philippinarum | reverse complement strand
ATTCAATATCATAAAGATATCACTTCAGGTTACTAAACTACGGATCTAATTGCGAAAATTGAAAGCGGGACGTACGGACGTACGGACCTACGGACGTACGGAGAAGGGTAAATCTATATGCCCCTTCCACTTTCGTGGCGGGGCATAAAAAATTATTTTTTTGGAGATTTGCCCGTTGGGCCCCATTTATCTCGTGAGCGGTACATGTTACGTGAAATCCGTTGGCATACTCCAGATTGGAAATTTCCTCAGGAGCACACTGAAAGAAACCCCATCAAAATCCGATTAATAATAAAGATTCTACAGACAAACATGTGAAAACACCCAATTTAACCCTTTTTGCCCCTTTTTTAAAAAACGGGTGGGGCCACAATGACCAAAACTAAGCCAAGCCTTCCTTTTGTACCAAAGAACATCATGTTAAAATTTCATAAGGATTGATCTACTGGAACTAAAGTTATTGACCAAAAACTAAAGTGTCTACAGACGACGACAACGACGACGACGACGACAGCACCATACCAATATACGACCGCAAAAATTTTTGCGGTCGTATAAAAATAGCTTACAATGCACAATTCATTACAACAATACAGCATACCAAATTTCATATGAATCCCTTCTAGGAGAGCGGAGAATTTTATGACGAAAATTTCACTTTTATGACCAATGCAGTAAAAATTCTTAGCCCCGTCAAACATTAAGTTGATATTGGAGAGCACTTAAAATAGCTTACAACACACAACTCATTACAACAAAGCAGCATACCTAATTTTAAATGAATCCCTTCAAGAAGAGTGGAGAATTTTGTGACCCAAATTTCACTATTATTACAAATACAGTAAAAAATTTAAATTCCTGTCAAACAGGAAGTTAATATCAGAGAGCATTAAATATTGCCTACTACACACAACTCATTGCAACAAAGCAGCATATTAAATTTTAAATGAATCCCTTCAAGCACAGCAGAGAACTTTGTGACGAAAAAATATCGGTCTGATGACAAGGGTATTCCAATATACCACCCACTCGTAGAGTGGAGGCATAATATTTTTCAACTGGTATTAAAATTAATAAACTCTGTTGTACCTTTTTGTATTAGTATCAATTTTTTATAATACAATCTGTTGTACCTTTGGCTTGTTGTATTAGTATCAACTAACCCTCCACTGTATCTCCCTCTTTTTGACTTCTTTCCCTGCATCACAGGAGTACCAAAATGTTCAGGATGTGACAATGGCAAATTATCTAATGTCTGAAAAACGAGATCCGTTGGCTTAAATTATGTACAGGCACATACATTAAAAGGGGACAAAAAATAATAATTGGATCACATGCAACTAACAAACGTGGCATATGAAAATCTGTTAAGAAATAACAGTTTTGAGAAGACTAAATCTGTGTATCATAATTATCTTGTTTATTATAAAAAGATGAAGTCTTGAACTTGCTGCAAGATCTTACTGATTTGCTTGTAGCTTTTAAGTATTATGTTGAAATTAGAAAAAGAACAAAAAATTCAGTTTTCTTCCTTTGCAAGTTGTATACCTATTTCTAGAATCTTAGTTTTGTCTTATTACCTCACTTTCAATAAAATGTTTTTCACCCTTTAGACATAACTGACTTCTTCTCAATGTTCTTTCATCTCCATCATCAAAAACTGAAATTATAAAGTATCCAAAGTATAACTAGAAGGCATGTCCATGTATCAGTTTGGTGTTTTCTTAATGATAGTTTTGTCTGCAAGACACATATGTATGCTCAAGCAAGATAACATGTTGAATCTGGCCAATCTTGAAAAGTTAGTGTCCGTTCTTTTTAATAAAAATTGACAGGTGTTCCATGGAACACTGGTGTCGCCTGCACTACAGAAAAGCCATTTATGGCAAAGTGAACCTCTAAAATCTGTAAAATCAAAATTTTAAGTATCAGGTGCACAATTAAATCAAGTGATCAACAAATTCTGAAAGGTTGGTTGGAATATGACTTATAGTCTTGAAAGAATGCCACATTAACAAACTAAATTAACAAATGAGCTATTTTGACTCAGAGAACTTCTAAAATCTGTAAAAATCAAAATATTACATATCAGATGCACAACAAGATCAGGTGAACAACATATCCTGCAAGTTTGGTTGAAATCTGACTTAAAGCTATGATGGAGTTGAGGATTAACTAACCAGAATAACAAAGGGGCAATTAAGGCTCTGTGAACCTCTAAAATCTGTAAAATCAAAATTCTAAGTATAAGGTGCTCATCTACACCAAGTGAACAATATATCCTGAAAGTTTGGTTGGAGTTGGACTAGCAGTTTTAAAGGATTTGGGGATTCAAAAACTGACAGACTCACGAATTAGCAATTTCGGCTCAATGAACCTCTAAAATCTGTAAAATCAAAATTTTAAGTATCAGGTGCACATCTACACAGGTGAACAATATAATCTGAAAGTTTGATTTGAATTGGACTAAAGGTTTTGAAGGAGTTGCGGATTCAAAACCGACACTCACAAATGAGCAATTTTAGCTCCGTGAACCTCTAAAATTTGTAAAAAAAATTCCAAGTATCAGGTGCAAAACTACACCAAGTGAACAACATATCCTGAAAGTTTTGTTGGAATCGGACAAAGAAGACGATGATGTAAGTAATCCCTATGTGTCGACTCTGCTTACAGCAGGCGACACAAAAATGCAACATACAGGTAATCAAAATATTTACCACATTCTTATCTTTGATACCTGTACAAATAATCTGCAAAATAAAAATTTCTTAAAATATTAAGAGGCTTGCCATGGTACTTGTGAAGAACTACAGCCTAATAGTAAATTTCTCAAAATATAACAGCATGTTTTACTTTTCTTTTCTGATGAATCAAACAAAACAAATTGACTAAAATATGTCATCTCAATTTATATTTGAAATATACATGATATACCTACCAACTGTATACATGCTTGAATCTGTAAGTTTAGCAATGGTTCCTTCAACAATCTGTCCAGAGTCTGGGTCCTTTAACTCCACAATTTCACCAATCTAACACATGTGTAAAATACATGATTTAATGCTAAAGAAGTTGGAGATTTTTTAAGTAACAGCAGTGCATTAAAATGGAAAATCATAAAAAAATGAACTAACTGCTACTAACATTTCAATGATTTGATGAGCGATTCAAGGTAGATTAAGATTTACAGTTGAAGGCACAATTTGGCAACACCGATATTTTAAATGAGACTGGCTGCTGTACTGACATGCAAAAGAACTGGTTGCTTATAGCTGAGTGGCCTTAGAAAGTCAGTAGAATGGATTTTTGAGATTCCTTCATTTGCACATTTTTTGTGACTGTTAAAATGTGAACTTGCAAAGTGAATCTTTCATGCAAATCTTTGTGAAACTTGACAAGACTGACATTAACTAAGCCAATAGATTGTAAGGTGTATTATTAGAAAGGTTATGTAAATCAATCGCTGGATGTCTATGACTTACTTTAACATTTATTCTTCAAGTTTCATACAAATACAGTCGTTTTTACATTTCAAAACATCTTAAGCTTGATTTCTGTCTTTATATATTGACACAAGCATGACAAGTGGGATTGTTAAAATAAGATCAATGAACCAGAGCTATCAGTCAGATTCAGTCTTACTATAGATAAAGTTTGAGTTGTATGTACTGTAAACGTATTAATTTTCGCAGATGCTTATCTTTGCGGTTTAAGACAGACTGACATATTTGCAGGTATCAATTTGTACAGGTTTCAATGTTAAAAAGGATTTTCCTACACAAAAACTAATTTTCACTGGTACTATTTTTCGCATTCCAGAGCCAACCACAAAAATAGCAAAAATTAATACACTGCAAATATTAATACATTTACAGTATTTACAGTATTTATTTTATTTATAAACAAACCTTCAACACTCCTTTAAGCTGATCATCTGTTACAACCAGTGGAATTTGTGAATCTTTAAGTATTACCTGTAAGAAAATATATTTTTGATTGTAGAAATAGACATGTAAAAATCAAATTCATTATAAACAACTGAAACTGGCTGGGTACTACAACAAATACAATTTGTAAAATACCTTGATGTATAGTTAGTCACTACTGCGGTCTGTACCACGCTATAACATGACTATAACGTTTCAATGATCTTGCAGTTATGTGTATTAAACAGTACACATTTAGGTTTAATACAAAATTTAGACAGTTACAGACAAAAGGCATTGATCTTAAACTGATGTATTCACATATTGATATATTATAATTATCACAAAAAATAAACTAGAGGCTCAGAAACTGGGCCTGTATTGCTCACCTGACAAAATGCTTTTATGCCATGCATGACCAAAACTGAAGCTTTTATACCCATGGGGTCTAATATTTAGCTATGATCTCCATTAGTACACGTTTTTGTCTGATCCTATTGAAATGAGTAATTTTTAATAAGGACTTTCTATGCATTTAGTTAAATTTGCTTAAATAGTTTCAGAGAAGTAGATGAAAAGGATGGTTTTCTCATACAGGGCTCCAATGTTAGACTATGTTCTGTATTGGAGGCCAATATGTTCGGTGCCAGCAGCCATGTATTTTATCAGATCAGAACGAAATAAGCAATCTTTGTTAAGGACCTTTAGTACATAATTCCTGTAATTTTTGGTTGAATTTGCTTCAGTGGTTTCAGAGGAGATGAAAATGTGATTTTCCAATAGGCTCCAATGTTAAACAATGTTTGGTGCTGGCTGCCATGTTTTTCTTAGTAAATAATTCCTGTAAAGTTTGGTTGAATTTGTTTCAGTGGTTTCAGAGGAGAAGATGAAAATGTGATTTTTCCCATAGGCTCCAATGTTAAACAATGTTTGGTGCTGGCGGCCATGTTTTTGTTAGTACACAATTCCTGTAAAGTTTGGTTGAATTTGCTTCAGTGGTTTCAGAGGAGGAGATGAAAATGTGATTTTTCCCATAGGGTCCAATGTTAAACAAAAGTTCAATGCTGACGGCAATGTTTTTCATCGGATCGGAACAAAATGAGCAATCTTTGTTATGGACCTTAAGTACATCACTCCTGTAAAGTTCAGTTGAATTTGCTACAATGGTTTCAGAGGAGAAGATGAAAATGTGATTTTTCCCAGAGGCTCCAACGTAAAAATATGTTCAGTGTTGGCGGCCGGATCGGAACGAAATGAGCAATCTTTGTTAAGGACCTTTAGTACATCATTCCTGTAAAGTTTGGTTGAATTTGCTTCAGCAGTTTCAGAGGAGATGATGAAAATGTGAACTTATAGGGTCCAATGTTAAACTATGTTCCATGCTGGAAGCCATGTTTTTTATCGGTTTGAAATGATTTGAGCAATCTTCATGAAGGACCTTCAGTATATCATTCCTGTAAAGTTTGGTTGAATTTGCTTAAGCGGTTTCAGAGGAGAAGATGAAAATGTGATTTTCCCATAGGGTCCAATGTTAAACCCAAGTTCCGCCCTGGCGACCATGTTTTTTTATCGAATCATAACGAAATGAGCAAGCTTTGTAAGGGACATTCCATATATCATTTCTTTTAAGTTTGGTTGAATTTGCTTCAGTGGTTTCAGAGGACAAGATATAAATAAAATAAAATATGATTTTCCCATAGGGTTGAATGGTAAACTAAGTTCCGTGCTGGAGGCCATGTTTTTTATCGGATCCAAAGGAAATGAGAAATCTTTAATAAGGACCTTTAGTATATCATTCCTGTAAAGTTTGGTTGAATTTGCTTCAGCGCTTTCAAAGGGAAGATGAAAATATGAATTTCCCCAAAGGGTCCAATATTAAACCTAAGTTCCACGCTGGCGGCCGTGTTTTTTATCGGATCTGAACGAAATGAACAATCTTTGTAAAGGACCTTCCATACATCATTCCTGTAAAGTTTGGTTGAATTTGCTTCAGTGGTTTTAGAGGAGAAGATGAAAATAAGAAAAGCTAACGGACAGACGACGGGTGCCAAGTGATGGGAAAGACTCACACTGACCCATTGGGTCAGATGAGCTAAATATGCAAGTTTTTATGATAACGAAAAACAAGTATTACCATGCACTATGAATATGAGCAACTACCTTGTATGTTTAATTGTGGCAAGACCTATGACATACACATAATCCACCATTTTAAAAGTAATAAACACAAAAAATTTAAACAAAGATTGTTACACTTGTTGTTTTTCTTGCCAAACTATAGCTAAATTCTTGCATAACTTGGTTTCAGTTTAAAAAAGACAAGAGGCTCTCAAGAGCCTGAATCGCTCACCTGGGTCCCACAGCACTATAATTCCCAATTGATGGTCCATCTTTGGTGGTGTATGTTCATAAAAATCAGAAACTTTTTATAAAAGTTAATTAAAATTGTTCAAGCAGTTTCAGAGAAGATTTTTGAATGTTGTTTCCAAACTTAAGGGGTCTATGTTAAATTACGTTCCCTGCTGGCAGGTATTTAACATAAAACTTTAAAGAGGGTCACATAAGGACTATCATATCATAATTCTACTGAAATTGTTCAAGCAGTTTCAGAGGAGAAGATCTTTTTATGCATTTCGAACTGGGTCCAATGTTAAACTAAGTTTTGCTACTGGTGGCCATGTCAGAAGACGGATCAGCAGCAAAGTAACAAGCTTGGTCAAAATCTCACAAGTTTCATTTATGCAACGTTTAAACTGAATCCATTCAATGGTTTTCCATGATATCTTTGTATGCATTTCCCCTTAAGGTCCAATTCATTGCTGGCAGCCATGTTGGATGATGGATCAGAACTGAAGTAACAACACTTGGTCAGCTTCTCATAAGCAAAGTTTGGATTACCGGTAAATCTATTAAGCAGTTCTCTAGAAGAAGATCTTTTGTTAAATTAAGTTCACAGCTGGTGACACTTGGTCAGCACCTGACAGGCATCATTCATGTCATGTTTGATTTAAATCCATTCAGCAGTTCTCTAGAAGATCTTTGTGTGCATTTCCCATAGGGTCCAATGCTGTCAGTCATGTAAGATGACAGATTGGCACCAAAGTAATAACACTTGGTCAGCACCTCATAAACATCATTCATGCCAAGTTTGGTTCAAATCCATTCAGTGGTTCTAAAGTAGAAGTTCTTTGTATGCATTTTCCCCATAGGGTCCAATGTTAAAATTAAAATCCCCGCTGGCGGCCATGTTGGGTGATGGATCAGCACCAAAGTAACAACACTTGGTCAACACTTCATAAGCATCATTCATCCCCAGTTTGGTTCAAATCCATTTATTGGTTCTCAAGAAGAAGTTCTTTGTATGAATTTTCCAATTAGGTCAAATGGTAAACTAAGTTCCCCGCTGGCGGCCATTTTGGAAGTGGTTGGAAAACTTGAATGTGTTAAATAAAATAACTTGACCTCTATCTCAAAGCGTTTTTGAAATATAGGACAAAAAGTAAAAAATCATGAAAAATTTGACCAATAAAGGACAACAACTCATATATAGGTACTTGGATTTTCTTCAAAATATCCATGTGGGTTGATCTTAACATGCTGAACATTTTTGCAATTTAAACTTAACCTCTATCTGTTATAGTTTTTTTAATAAAAAATAAAAAACATCAAAATTTTGAAAATTCTACAGAAAAAGGGCAATTACTCTTAGACAGATCATCAGATTTTCTTCAAAATTTCAGCGTGGGTAGATCTTCTCATGCTGATCATTTTTACTCCTTGTCTGATTTTGATATCTGTAACGGTTTTTGAGTTATTTGCCAAAAACTGCAATTTACCCCTATGTTCTATTTTTAGTAACGGCAGCCATGTTTTTTTACCTAAGACATACAAAATAACAAATTTGAAACTAGATACCCTAGTGATGATTCACTTAAAGTTTGGTTCCATTTGACCCAGTGGTTTCAGAGGAGAAGATTTTTGAAAGTGAGCTAACGACAGACGGACGATGGACGCCAAGTGATGGCATAGCCAGGTGAGCTAAAAACCAATTGCATCAAAAACCAAATTTGTAAATTATAAAGTTTTAACCCGACACATGTTGTACAGGAATTGTTTTAAATATATTACGTACCTTGCATTTCACCGTTCTAACTAGCTTCTTAACTTTGGCTTCACAAAATGCTCCTCTATACTTTGCACTGACCTCAGTGCCAACAGCCAAATATGGGGGCTCATCTCCTGTCTGTAGAGAAAGCTTAAACTGAATGCTTATGGTTACAACATGTGTTTTACATTGAATAGATAAAACAATGTCATTAAAATGTGTATTAAATTGAAAACAAAAGAGAAATCTCTTGCATGTATTTTTTAATGTTTATACATGTATCAAAAGTCTGAAAGTCGAGATAAATCTGTTTGGTTTAGAAATACTTTAATTACAATTATGTAAGCACTGAAAATAAAATGTTGAATATTTCATTACCCTGAAAAGTGTAAGTAAACAATACTTTAGTCTTGGTATTGGCTGTTCGATTCTAAAATTTGTGGCTTGAGAGCTATTGAAAGGTCCATGACGTGAAGATTGTTGTACATCATCTATTAACAGATTGATGCATGTGGGAGTACAGTGGGACATTATCAAAGCAATGACTGATGCTTCCAGTACTTGGAAACATTGCTAGACAAAGTGAATCTTGCTAAGATATACAAGGCATGGTGGACCTATGAAAATAAAGACCAGCAGAAAGGTGTGGTAGACCAGAAGTGGTGGTTAATGTATAGCCAGTCCTAGTCAGAGGGGATTGGAACGTTTTTCTTCAGCTCAGAAGATGTTCATGCTGACTGCAGATCAGAAAATATAAACCTTAGCTGACTAGGCTTTAAGACCCACTTGTATCCCTTGTTTTTATATGGAGACAAAAATCTTGTGTCTCAATTGACAGGACAGGGCTACAAATCAGTGAGGTATTTGTTCTGTACCAAATCTATAGTCCAAGATTGGCAAGAAATAAATTTTATCAACCCACCTTTTTTTAGTTGTAACAAAGTATAACACATGAACATCATTTCAATTATGTATCAATACTTGTCGAATACAATTAAATATTAAATGTTGGCATTAGTATAGATAATTCGCTTTAAAACCACTGGCCGACGTACTAAACGTCCCAACCGTGGACTGTTTACAACATTTACAGGCCGACGCTTTCAAACAGCACGTTAGTTGGCACAGAAATGACAACAAAATTACCATTCTGACGAAAATCTGAAGTCCTCCTGGCTTCTTTGTAACGCGTCTTCTTAAACGTTAGATGATCTCTTGTCCTTAAAATTGTCTAATGTTGAAAAATCATCTTCAAACCATTCAACTTAAATTTTCGGCTACCACGACTAAATGAAACAACAACTTGTCATCGAAAAATTCTGCAAACTGATTGGTTTAAAATCACGTGGGCGTACATTTTCTCCCAGACTTCCGCTAACGCGCTTGCGCACAGGGAGAAATTTGGCGGAAACACATGACAATTTTCTGTGTACTGCCATTGGAAATACACTAATTTTGTGGCTAAACAGACGTAATACATCGTTCAAGAATAGTTGCAAATGGGAAAATAGATATTTAGGTTTACATCTGCTCGGTTTAATTCATAATAGAGGCTTTTGAAATCGAAAATATTCTCTGACATTTTTGAGTTGTTTGTGTCAAAAGTGACATTCATCCGGGCACTCTTAGTATAAAAACAAACTTTAGGGGGCGCTGTATATCAATATTTTTTGCGCGGAGAATTCGAAAGTAGAAGTTTGTCGCGAACTGTAAAAAATATTTCAAAATAAATATTATATCCTGAATACTTTTTATTCCGTCTTTTCATTAATCCCTTTTGGGATTCGAAGCCAGAGATGTTTTTTGATATTGCCTGCCTCGGAGGCATGCAATATAGACCCCTTTCCTATTTCAGTTTATGAATGAATCGCTCCTGGGGTCAATCGGAGCAAATTGCGTCACTGAACATTGTGACGTTGAAAAATCAATATTGTGACGTCAAAATATTACGGGAAAATTCACCAACTGGTAACTCGTCTATAGGAAGGTTCGCCGTGACATCACAGACTTGAAAAGGTACATTTGGTTGGCAAGAAATCGTGATAATTGATAAGGGTCATAAAAATGTCATTTTCAATTCACTCGTACAAAATTGTTAATTGAGGTATCTTGATAAATCTTTTTGATCGAAATTCTTGAATGTTTACACTTTACAGGGTATTAATTTTTTAAATAAATATAATCTATATAATTAGTGTTTTTGTAAAGTATATAAAACTCAACAATTTTGACACTTTTTAAAACAGCATAAAAATTTTTCTGCACAAAATTTTAAAAAAGTAAATCGGCAGAAAAAATATGAAAATCTTAAAGTTTACTACGCATTTTACAGATTCAAAATCGGATGGATAATGAAAAAATTACAGAAGATCAAAAATTCTTTTGCATTGTTATAAAGTGGTCTAAATACGACTTTGCCAACCAAAAATTTTAATTTGCATATGTAAATTAGATTTTATGACATCACTAATGAGGTTCGCAAACCTTCCTATAAACAAACATCCTGGCTTCGAATCCCAAAAGGGATTATCTTTTCATAAGCCGGGATCAACTCCGTGTCAGGTTTTTATAGGGAGGTGTCTTTTATTTTTAAGTTATTCCCCTTAGCTCGTTACAATGGTCTGCCATTGCTTTTCATTTCACACAGGTTCCCGCAATTTTGACATCACAGAAGCAAAAAATGATGTGATTATTCAAATCTTGATTGTTCCATGACGTCAAAAGGTTATTCGGAGACAAATACTCATTACTGAATTCATGTATTACAGTCTGATCATGGGTTATGGTGGGACATTAATTTTCGTGGATTACATTGTTTTTCTATGGAAATTATGACTTCATAATGCTCGCTTAAGGCCACAAAAACTGATAATCTGAGTACATGTATGTAAACAAATCAAACTGGAAGTCGCCCTGGCGGTGTTGGGCTCTAGATTTTTCATCTAACGCATGGGAAATCAACAAACTTTTGATTTTATTATTTAATTCAATTTCGATCTAACATTTTATATGATGAATGTTTTATGATTATAATCTTACGAAGAATTTGTCTTATTAATTCAAAAATGTGTGCTGGCAGATTTGTACTCGGTCGATCAATACCGATTCCCTAATGTTTCACCTCCTCAAAAAATTGATATCCCGTATGTCATGTATGTCTGGAATTATCTATACTAGTATGGAAAATTTTACAAACCAGTTTGATCGAATCAAAAGCTCTGTCCTGGCTGTGACTTGTGGCTGTAACTTTTGATTTACTCGGCATAAAATTATTTTTAAAATGTTACCAAAGAGCTTTATCGCTGTTTTACAGCATTAAATTTTCATTCACACAACAATGAAATTCTTATTAAAAATGGGTAATAAATGCATGAGGGACTGTTTTTTCACTGAAAGAGGTCGTAAAATTATTGAGAAACTGTCCATTAAACAAATGATAGTTATTGATGATTAACGAGCGTCAGACAAAAATCAAGAAAATTGGCTTCAACTCAACATGTTAAATTCTATCCAACTACATGTATTACGAAATTTTACCAGGATAAAACTCTTTGTATTGGCTTTATAGTCATATACAATTTTTGCAGGAAAGATTTTTAACAGTGCTGATAAATTTGGACTGATGTGACCACGCTCATGTAATTTTTAGATACAAATTTTGGAGTTCAAAAACTAAACTTTTTACTGTGTATTTTGCAACTTAATTTTCAACTAAATTTTGAACAGATATATCATAATAAGGAGGGTTATTTGCCAAAAATACAAGTCGCTGGGTGGTAAAATTTCCAGAGCCTGAAAGGCGAGGGAAATTTAGACCCAAGACTTGTATTTTTGGCAAATACCATGACGTTCATGATATATCTTTTTAATCACACGGAATGTCTCTATCATTAAAATGCACAGATGACTCTGGGACAAATATCACGGTGAAGGGTTATTTGCCAAAAAATACAATGGCTAATAACCAATCAGAATTCAGCTTGCTTACATAAGGTGTGATTAAAAGAAAAATATACCATGAGATGCATCGAAGTTTCATCTTTTCAATTTTATAAATTTTGTAGCATTAAATATTTTGGGGGAAATAGAAAGTGTTCTTAAAACAAAACTTCATGAAGTGAAAAATTTGTGGTATACATTTCTAAAAAAGGAAAAATTATCTAAGTTTTAGAGCAAAATTGGTGTACTTTGGAATAAAATCTATTTTACAAAAAATATTCCATGATTTGCAGCAATCTTTTTACTATAAAATGATGTGTTTTGTATTAAAATCGGTAGAAAAATGAATTGTGAAATATACTAAAAACTTCCTATGTTTCAACAGAGAAATGCTTTAAAATACGACAATGTTCCCAAAATTGTAAGAAATGTAAATTTTTCCAATCCCTGTATATTAGTCCCAGAATAGAAATACAATTTCTGGACTGTACACAAATTTTTAACTTTTTGAATCTATTCCGACTCAAAAATTACAAACTTAAAGTTTGACACGTGACTAAAAGTGTCAATGTGACAAACATTTTCCGCTCGAATGATTTACATTCATCTTTTCGGACGTGTTCAAATTTCAGTCACTATACATGGTAGGATCATTTAAACTTGCAAAATCATGCATCTCGGATGTTACATCAGCAGCCATGCCAAATTTGGTCAGTTTGACCTACACGTTCCACTCAAATGATTTACATTCTTGTTTTCGGACGTGTTCAGATCTCTGTTACCGGGGATGTTGATTACTTGGCAATTCCCCAAAACATCCGAGCAATTCACCAGGCTGATATCTCAGTCACTGTACATGGTAGGATTATCTAACCTTGCATATGCATGCATCTCAGATGGTACATCAGCATCCAGGCCAAATTGGGTCAGTTTGACCTACATGTTCCGCTGGATGATTTACAGTAAAGTTTTCGGACGAGTTCAGATTTTCTGGTCAGGTCAGTTTTATTTATCAAATCCACTTGGAGGCCAAGCCATGACAGGCGAGACATCTATTAAGGTCCACACTTCTTAACATGGTTGACTTGCATTCAAGTTTATGACTGGAGTTCATATTTCCGTTAACGGACACGGTAGGATCATCTAACCTTGTATATACATGAACTACCAATGGTATTTCAACATCAAGGATAAATATGACTACTGTGGCCATATGCCATATGGTAGAGGTGAACTTTTGTAATTGTTAATTCCTATGTTCTGTAAGATTTTTTTTTATAGAGTTTTACTATGCATGGTTTATCCTGACAATCCAGAAACAGTTTTTGTGGTAGGGTGTTTTGCAGATAAATGAGAAGGATTTTGACTTTTGGTTATCATTACAAATTGTTGAACTTGACCATATTGCTTAAATGGTTATCTTGTGGAAGCTTCATTTTGTATTTTGTAGGAGCTTCAACATGTTATTATTCTATTAATGCTGGGGCATTAAATGTGTCTTTCAGACACAAATTTCTTTACCAAGAAACCATACTCCAATTTTAATAAACATGTCATCCTTTAGTCTAAAAAAATCATTTTGAGGCATAATAGCATGTGAACTTTCTTAGATTTCATCTTTACCAAGTATGTATCCTATATTAAAACTTATTCATGTTTACCAAGTATGATTGTTTAGTCTCTCCTTTTATAGAAGACTGCATATTTGCTGTGGCCATGACGGAAGAAGATGGCAGATGGAGCACTCCATGACTTTTTTGGTGGACTAATATCAGGTAAACAACTCCCAAATAATAATTTTTTTTAAACAGAGATGGATTTCGAAATATGTCCTGAAAAACTAAGAGTAAACATGTTTTTCAGAACCTTTTTCTTCTAGCTGAAATTTTCTTCGAACCCAAAACAAAATTTAGAAAATTTATAATTGTCTCGACTGCGATGAAGTTGCGAAAGCGAGACATAGGCATGCAAAGTGCAACGGCGGCGTAAACTCAAGTTATTATATAGAAGCCTTTGATGTAGAAACTTTATATTTGGTCCATAGGTAGCTTACACGCGAACCGTATCTGTCGGACCCAAAATCATGTGACCTTGACCTATATTTCGCGGTCCAGTGACCAGGTTAAGTTTTTTTGCTTAAGTCCATTTTTCAATAACTACAAGCTAGAAGTCAATGATATTTGGTATATATTTATGCTTACACGAACTGCCGCACAGCACTCTTTATTTTATTTAGTATATAGCTTGGTCTTGGTTAATACATGTCAGTGCCATATGGCTTTTGACTTTGACCTCAATTTCACGGTCCAGTGACCAGGTTAAGTTTTTTTGCTTAAGTCCAGGTTAAGTTTTTTTGCTTAAGTCTGTTTCTCAATAACTACAAGTGACATGTCAATGAAATTTGGTATATAGCTTGGTCTTTGTTAGTACATGTCAGTGCCATATGGCTTTTGACTTTGACCTCAATTTCACGGTCCAGTGACCAGGTTAAGTTTTTTTGCTTAAGTCTGTTTCTCAATAAGTACAAGAGGGTATGAATGCCCTTTATCATTATTCCTCAAACGCCTCTTTTCAGCTATCGTTAACGTCAAATGGGTCAAAATTTTACTTTTAATTGTCAAAAATATATTAGCGTGATTCGTGAAATTTCTTAAATTTTGTACCGCTATCGTTATTTGGAGACAATAAATATCGTTATTCGTCAAAACAAATTTTTGTAGAAATATCTAGCAAATTTATCGTGAGGGCATAAATTTTACCGTTTCGTGAAGGCATAAATTTTACCTTTAACGTCATTTGGCCAAATTGTTAACCGTCATCAGGATACCCCCATTCCTACCCTGAGTACCCTCCTACAAGTTATAGGTCAATGATATTTGGTATATAGCTTGGTCTTGGTTAGTTCATGTCAGTCTGACTTTTCGCTTTTGACCTTGACCTCAATTTCATGGTCTAGTGAACAAAGTTAAGTGTTTCTGATTAGAATAGTTTCTCAATTACTGTAAGTGTAATGGTAATAATATTTGGCTTGTAGGTTGCTCTTTAATAGTACATGACTGTTTTAGCGAAAAGCAGGGAGGGGCGAGACATCTATTAGGGTCCACTCTTGTTTTTTTAATACTACTGCAAAAAGTCAGAGTTACAACTCTACCAGGGAAACTGAATAAAAGATTTTAATTTATTAGATGTCAGTCAGGAAAACCCTTAGAAACTTGAAGTTATGAAAATCTTAGAAATGATGTCAAACATGTCAAAAGTGAACAAATTCTGATCCTGAAAGGGGTTGAAAAATCCTTGAAAAGTCCTCGAATTTCATTTTAGGAAACTGTTGGAATCCTGAACAATTTTGAGGTTGTAGTATGGTACTGTCATTGGTGTATTCAGTGATCCCTAAGTCCACTTCATTTCCATCTGAAATTTTGAAATAAATTTATGTACCTTGGACAAAAGGATAGCACGGATCAGACCTACTTTCTAGCTCACCTCACGAAGTGAGGGGGCATGTGTAATACCGCTAGTGTCTGTGTTCGCGTCGGCATCCGGTTAGAAAGAATGATTAAAGTCCATTACTGCTTACTGACAAGTCCCACTTCAACCATATTTGTATGTATGATACATTTGGGGATGACAAGAACAATGTATGCTTCGGATGCTGTCTTTGACCTACATTTTACGCATGAGCGACTTGGTTAGGTAGAAAGAATGGTAAAAGTACATTCCCGATTACTGATATGTCCCACATTAACCATATTGGTATGTTTGATGCATTTTGGGATGACAACAACAATGCATGCTTCGGATGTTGTCTATGACCTTCATTTTACGCATGAGCGACTTGGTTAGGTACAATGGTTTAAGTCCATTCCTGCTTACTGACATGTCCCACATCAACCATATTGGTATGTATGATGCATTTTGGTATGACAACAACAATGCATGCTTCGGATGCTGTCTGTGACTTACATTTTATGCATGACCGACTTGATAAGGTGGAATGGTAAAGTCCATTTCTTCTTACTGACATGTCCCACATCAACCATATTGTTATGTATGATGCATTTTGGGATGACAACAACAATGCATGCTTCGAATGCTGTCTATGACCTACATTTTACGCATGAGCGACTTGGTTACGTAGAATGGTTAAAGTCCATTCCCACTTACGGACATGTCCCACATCAACCATATTGGTATGTATGATTCATTTTGGTATGACAAAAACTATGCACGCTTTGGATGCTGTCTGTGACCTACATTTTATGCTTGACTGAATCTGCTAAAAAGAATGATTATTATGGTCAATTCCTGTTTGCTGACATGTGCAACATGTGACAATGCTGTGCAATGAGGTGAGCTTAGCAGGCTGTGGCTGCTTCCTATGTTTGAGGTTTGTGGCCATGTTACTTGATGGGCAGGCAAAATTCAAAATTTTTAATGTTTTAGCTCACCTCTCATATCCACAGTAAGCTTTTGTCATCAAATCATCTCATAAAAACCACTAATGTAATTGGAAGCACATTTGGGGGTTAATAGTCCTTTGGTGGTCGTCTTCAATAGTGTCTGGCATGTCCGCAACTTATCCAAGATGGCTGCCAGCAGGGCACAAAGTTTAACATTGGACCCTATGGGAAAACTTGTTCAAAGATCTTCTCCTAAGATAGTGCGTAGACAATTTGAACCAAGCTTAATCACAGCAGTCCTTGGGTGGTGCCCTTCAGAAAGATTGTCTGGCTTGTCATTATCCAATCCAAGATAGCCACTAACAGGGATATAGTTTACCTTGGACCCTATGGGAATACTTTTAATGATTCTTTACTAAGAAACCTCTGGATCATTTGGCATCAAACTTGGTCACAAGAGTGGTCCCTTCAAAAACAATAACTGGCAAGGTATCAAATTCAATGAGAAATGGTCTTAGAACCAATGAATTCAGGGTTTCGACTGAAGCTGGTAACCAGAGACAATCAATGTGTATATAAGGAATGGTCCCCGGCCACTTTCGGACCAACATAAATAAAAAAATGAACAATCAAAGAGCGAGTTAGTAAAGATTGATTGACAGTTACAAAGTATGCAATTTATGAAGAAGAAAAAAACTCGCTTATTTCATGCATTGTATGATGATTATTTTTATGCCCCCAGATTGAGAATCGGAGGCATAAAAATGGCCTCCAAAAGTGCCATATTTTACTCTAGCTAGGTCTCAAATATGTTATAATGCAACAGTTTAAAGAGTAACTGCTCATATATATATCAATTTTTGAACAAGATGTGTTTGTGAAACACTACATATGCCTCAAACACCTATTTCATTAGTTAAATGGAATCTTAATATTTTGGTTACAATTATCTTTCTTTACACACAAAACATATGAAATTGGAATCTAAAGACTTACATTTTGACCTCTGTGACCTTGACCTTTGGCCTGACCTAAATTATTGGGGGCATATACTATAGACCTATATACTTACCAAGTATGATAAGTCTTATGTTCCTAGACCTATACACTTGCCAAGTATGATAAATCTATCTTTAATAGTTCAAAAGTTATAGCCAAGGTTCAAGTCTTAGACGCAAAGACATGGCTGTCTATCTGTCTTTGTGTCTAAGACTTGAACCTTGGCTATAACTTTTGAACTATTAAAGATAGATTTATCATACTTGGCAAGTGTATAGGTCTAGGAACATAAGACGTATCATACTTGGTAAGTATATAGGTCTATAGTATATGCCCCCAATAATTTAGGTCAGGCCAAAGGTCAAGGTCACAGAGGTCAAAATGTAAGTCTTTAGATTCCAATTTCATATGTTTTGTGTGTAAAGAAAGATAATTGTAACCAAAATATTAAGATTCCATTTAACTAATGAAATAGGTGTTTGAGGCATATGTAGTGTTTCACAAACACATCTTGTTCAAAAATTGATATATATATGAACAGTTACTCTTTAAACTGTTGCATTATAACGTGTTTGAGATCTAGCTAGAGTAAAATATGGCACTTTTGGAGGCCATTTTTAGACAAAGGATGTGACGAATCTTAAGCCTGGTAGTACATGTAAGCCATAGAGATATCAAGTGAAATGAGAAACTCCCTAGAAGCTTGAAAAAAAAGTTATTCAGCTCGAAAAAAGTCTAATATTCTTTAGAGTTCCTGCTTTATTCTGCATCAAAAAACTTGAATTCGATTTTTGTACGGTTTCTGGAGTTTAAACGTGCCTCTCTGTCTACACTTACTATAAGAATTTAGCCACCTATTTTAATTTCTGTTGAAAGCCTTGTCATTAACTTAAATTGTCTAATACACCTATTATGTTTTTGTAGGCTCCGCAGGTGTGTTGGTAGGACACCCTTTTGACACAGTTAAGGTACTGAGGTATACTATCAAATGATTTAGAGTATTTTTTTTTCAAGAATATTTAAGGTAGATAGACACTGTTGTGCATTAGAAAAATAAAAAGTCAGATACGGGGAAGGTTGATTTTAGGCCTGTTACAGTAGTCTGACGACTTTTCCTTTATGACATCATAATTAAATGACAGATGCGAAATGTCATATTTCAATTACTTTTAAACGAAGTAATTCCCTTTTCCCGTAAATAATGGTTAATCTGGAAACTTTGTAAAATATCTCCGTTAAAAACATGGTGATATATACATTTTTTTATTGTATCCAGTAAATTACATCATGAACTATCTGTTCACAAAAATACATCAAATTCTCATGGATGAAAAATTCATTTCTATTAAGCTTAAAATTGCCTTTCTATATTTCCCCTGTGCATTATACATGTATGTAAATTTAGGTGAAAAATGCCTAAAAATGATGAAACTTTGATCTCAATTCTAGAAAAAGCAAGCATGGTGACCCATACTTTTTATTACAGATTTCGGGTAAGTAGGATAAGTTCTTCAATTGTGCCGACTTACAACAAAATCTCATGGATATGAATATTACTGTCTATCTACCTTAATATATTTTACATATAATTAGTTCTTATTTCATGCTTATAGCTTATATGGTACAGATGTTGTTTCCTTTTAATTTCGATTAATGCTGGTGTTCTGAGTAACTACACAGTCCCAGTAACTCCAGTTACAGATTTCTAGATATGAAGATCTTGTTTTACTGGATGATGTATATATATAAAAGATGTACATATTACTTGGACTCTACATGAGAAGGTTTTGGTAGTGTCAGCAGGCCCATTGTAAATCATTGATTTCAATAATGCAGGAATATTCAAGATGTAGGGCATGGAGTATCGGTGAGCATGCTCACTAAGGTTCTCATCTTCGCTAGCCAAGGGTTACAATCCGCCCCTCTCCTCTTCACCCTTGGCAGATCAAGCCACATTTTTTGGAGACACAAGTCTAAAATTATCTCCCTTTGAAGTAAGATTTTCAGTATGATTTATTGAAAAAATTAAAGATCATTTATGATATCTAATAATGTCAAAATTAAAAAAATACTTATTTCAAGGAAAATAAACCCTCAAAAGTAAAGAAACATTACAAATCCTTGGAATTTTGCAAAATTAAAAAATCAATACACACTTTAAGTTTTATTGTCATTTTATATATTAAAAATATGAATTTCTGAAGTCTGATTGGATGCAGCCAAGTCCAACTGCAACCGATCAAATCTGGATTTAAGGCTTCAGAAATCCAGCTGGATCTGCCAAGGGTGAAGAGGAGAAGAGCAGATTGTAACCCTTGGCTAGCGAAGATGTAAGTTTCTATAATTTTGTAACTAAAAGAGATAGAATTGTTGTTAGAACATTCAACTGTAATCATCAAGATGAAGTATGAATAGATATCAATCAATCCTTGTCATCTGTTCCTCCCTGAACAGTAAACGAGGGTCAGGGTAGATGCTTTGGATTTTGAGCGTACAGAATAAAATGCATTGAGAATGCATCCTCACTCCTAGTCACATTATTTGCAATAATAAATACATCACATTTAATTTCCGAATCTGCAGCACATGGATTCATTATATTTAATGTATGCCAGCCTATTTCTGAATTTTTTCTTTAATTCACTGGACTTATAATCACCTTTATAGCCTAACTGTCAGTAGATTTGTACTAAACACACAAGTATTTACAGAACCTTTCTAAGGTTCACATTAAGGTACCAGCTGAAGACCACTATAGACCATAGAATCCAATACTTAAAGCAATCTTTCCATTTGAGTTCAGTTACTAGTATTGTGTTTGTTTTGTTTTTAAGGTACAACTTCAAATACAAGAGAAGGGCAATGCATATAAAAATGTGTGGGATTGTGTCTCAACAATCAAGAAACAATCTTGGGTTTGTATTCCTTAATGCATTCTTTCCTCATGTGTATATAAAATGAATAATCAAAGCTCCGATGGAGCTGAATCTCGAAGCCCTGAAATTCTACATGTGGCAAAACTTTGTAGTCATCCAAAGAACTACTGCATACGTCTGCATGTATTAAGTTATAGTCCGTAATACGTGAAAATCGGATTGTGTGATTTCGCATGTTGATTTCATTGCTATTATATATTATCAAGCGCATTTGGCCACTTATTGCGATTTTAAAGGCGTAAAAACTTCTTAAGCGAGAGCCTTTTAAGAAGTTTTCAGTCTTTAAAATCGCTGTAACTGGCCAAGTTGCGCTTGATAATTAATTTGTGGGAAAATTCGAACGAACAAATAGCGATGTTTGTATTTTGAATGCTACGAAACATTTACTACACTATTTTAAGAATACACACTACAACGACTCGTTATTGATTTTTTATAACTATGAATGGGGACATGTTTGACCTAAATAAATAATTTAAATCATAATTATAGAACACCAATCCCTGAATCTATTAAGCACTAATTGATACTTAAAACAATAAATACGTTACTGACTTTGAAAATTTATAAACGTAATGTAATAAACTCAATGTTATAATACTAAATTAATCGCGCTTCTGGACACGTGTACTTATGTAAACTTTAAATATAGATCGCTTCAGCTGTGTGAATACACATCTGAAGTGTTTATCGTATGTTTCATTTTAAACCAATAAAAACATCTTATAAAGGTCAATGGGCGTGTTTTCCCATCAGATATAAAGACAGCCATTCATTTTCTATAAGCAACGAGTAAAAAAAAGAGTAATTTGATTAACATGCATATTGTTTTCAGTTTAATAAAACAACACTGTATTCAACTCAAGAAAAGAAATATAACTTAAATACTAAATATATCCGATTTTGAAAGGAACTTGCGCACTATATTTTATTGGAAGCACGAAGATCATCTTTTAGAGCTGTTAATAGGCTTGAAGCCTCATGCGGGGCACGTGATTTTTTCTTGCCATATCAATATCTCTCCAGCCATTTCATGGCTTCGAGATAAAAAGTAGATGGAGAGGAGGAATTTTTTTTAAATTAAGAATAAATGTAAAACAATGCCACATGCAGCATATCATGTTTATCCTCCGTCAGTACTTTATGATACAACAACAGAAAGATGGAAATTGGAATCAATTTGAGTTCTGCAGATGGCTATTTAGACAACACATTTCTTTTCAGCTGGGATGAAAATAAAGCATTAATTAGGAAGAGGGAGATACTCATTAGTTTTATAAAATTTCTAAAGATTTTTATGCCCCCGAGAATCGAAGATTCGGGGGGCATATAGTTTTTCGCCTGTCTGTCTGTCCGTCTGTTTGTTTGTCTGTTTGTCCACAAAAAAAACTTTTAACATTGGGTACCAAAATTTTGGACTTCGTGACTTTTATATTGACATGTGATAGACTTTTTGAAAAAAATAATAAACTTTAACATTGGGTATATCTTTTGAATGGTAAGTGATACAGCTTTCATATTTTGCATGTGCAATCCCTGTGGCAAGACCTTTCAATTGGTACCAGAACATTTGACCTTGTGACCTTGACCTTGGCCTGTGAACATCTGCATAAAAACTTTAACATTGAGTATATATTTGAATTGTAAGTGATGTGGTTTTCATATTTTGCATGTGCATTTCTTGTAGCAAAACCTTTAAGTTGATAACACAATATTTGACCTCTTGACCCTGACTTTGGCATATGACCATATTCGAAATCTTTAACATTGGACAGTCTTTTAAATGGTTTTTGGATAAAGGGAGATAAGGCAGTAGGAATGTATTTAATATTTTCATGATATTGCATCAGATTTAAGTTTACTCTTTATATACTCTATAAGAGAAAATATTTCTGGAGAATATGAAAATATCAAAGGATCAAAGTACTGTGAGCACTGATCTAATACAATTGAATAATCAAAGTACTTATAGCACTGATAAACAGAAAAACACACAAAAGTTGTTTTACTTCTTGATAATGCCTGATCTGCAATGGGGGTCCTGTGGGTAACTTTTGTGTTTGCATCCAAACACAGTTATCTCTTTTCATGATTTAACTTTTCAATTGATGCCAGAATTTATAAATACAAACATGTATTAATTTCTATTAATAGCACATTAATTTCTGTTCATGCTTCATATCTTATCTTGACTGCTACATTGGGGCATAAGTGTTTCACAAAACACATCTTGTTAAAGGATTGTTTTTGAGGTCAGCACCAAAGTACTGGTATTCGACAGCTAGACTGCTGTTGCCTTCATGAATAAACATTCCACCATTAGTTTTTCTTCAGAAGCCTGACTTTACATTCATGAAAAACTGTTAATTTGTACAATCCTTATGGTTTTTATACCCCTTCGCAAGAAGTGGCGTGGTATTATGTGATACTCTCAGTCGTGTGCCAAACTTGGTATGCAAGTTGTTTACCACAAAACTCAGGTCAAGTTTGATTTTGGGTTCAGAGGTCCAAGGGGTTCTGGAGTTATGCCCCTTGAAACTTTGAAATTTTGTGAATTTTAGGGTTTCCGACTGATAACTTTTCAACGAAATAACACAGGGTTTTCAAACTTGGTATGTAAATTGTTTACCACAAAACTCAGTTCAAGTTCATTTTGGGTTCAGAGGTCCAAGGGGTTCTGGAGTTATGGCCATTGAAACTTTGAAATTTTGCGAATTTTAGGGTTTCCGATTGATAACTTGTGAATGAAATTACACAAGGTCTTCAAACTTGGTATGCAAGTTGTTAAATACAAAACTCAGGTCAAGTTCGATTTTGGGTTCCGAGGTCCAAGGGGTTCTGGAGTTATGCCCCTTTAAACTTTGAAATTTTGCGAATTTTAGGGTTTCCGACTGATAACTTTTGAACGAAATAACACAGGGTTTTCAAACTTGGTATCAGTTGTTTACCACAAAACTCAGGTCAAGTTCGATTTTGGGTTCAGAGGTCCAAGGGGTTCTGGAGTTATGCCCCTTGAAACTTTGAAATTTTGTGAATTTTAGGGTTTTTTACTCATAACTTGTGAATGAAATAGAATACTATCTTAAAATACTGTGAATTCATTTAATTTCGTGGGTACCAGTTTTCATGGGTAGAGAAAAAAAGACATTTCGTGGTGTATGTAAATTCGTGGATTCCCACTTGTTCCAAGAAAAAAAATAATTTAAATTTATAAATAAAAGATTATAAAATTCATGGCTTCAGTTCCTTCGGTATTGATGTCAAAACACCAAAATTCAGAACTGTACCTGTAATTAAAGTGTCACCTGTAATTAACAATTCATAGTTATGTGTTGGTGCATTTCAGTTGCGCACTTTTGCATATCATTTGCGCACATTTTTTATTTCATTTGCGCACTTTTTGTATTTCATTTGCGCACTTTTTTTATTTCATTTGCGCACATTTCTATACCAAGATATATCATAAGTTTTCATAAAGGTATTAAATTTTTTTTTTTCTTTAGCCACACCCCTTCCATCAGCCGGACATTTGTCCATTGTCCCCTGCTCACCGCTGGGAGGTGGAAATTTTTATTGACATCAAATCGGGAGCATCGTGTATATCCTGTCTGTTTTGTGGTAACGTTGGATACCTTCTGTTTCTTTGTCTGTATACAGCAAGAGATAAGCTTTTCAAATCTGCTGATGTAAAATGTTCTTCGTCAGATTGAAGTATTTTAGTTCTTATAGGTTTGGCTGGCCTAGATCACACGTCTTATTTATGTACTGCATGTGTTTTTGTTTGTTGTTTGTTCTTTTTGTAAGTTTTTTTTTATATACACGATTCAAAAGCTCATAAGAGCTTATGTTATATTGTTATTACATATCTTTTTAAAATAAAGCTTTTGAACTTGAACTTGAACATCAGTTTCTGCCTTCCTTTTTACGTTGGTCCTTATCACAATGATAAAATGCGCAAATGAAAGAAAATTTGTGCGCAAATGATATCCTACCTAATCCCAAAAAGTGCGCAAATGAAATGCAGCCTGATGTGTAGATATTTTGTAATTAGGTAACCATCTGACATAACCGTACTCCATTCGTTATTTATAAATAGACACCTGTATTGATTGCAAAATAAACATTCTTTTTCAGCAGAACATAATTAAAACTTTAAAAGTTTAATTAATAATATGATATAAAAACTGAATTGAGATGGTTCTTGTCCAAACTTCTTAACTGGAAATCAACACTTTAGCGTAATTGATAAACAAAACAGGAAGCCAGTTACCGCTAATTTGTTAACTGGAAAACACTTGGAAATAAAGCATTTTAACTTATTTTGCTGCTATTAAAAGTTCAACAGAATGCATATTTACTTATTGTTGGATATATCAGTTAGTTTGGGGCTGAGGTACAAGTGCAAGGTTTATGGCCTTCGTTGATTAGGTCCTTCATAATGTTCATTCATTTGTGTTTGAAACTTGCACAAGAAAATCACATTTCGTTGAGTATTTGAATTTGTGGTTTGGGACACCCACGAAAACCACGAAAATTGGTACACCACGAATAAAAATGAATTCACAAAACACAGGCCAAGTATAATTTTGGTTTCAGCGGTACACATCGTTGTGGAGTTATGCCCCTTTTTGTGAAACGTGGCGGGGTATAAGGTAATCCACCATTACTATTTTTGTAGATGCATATTTTTTATACCCCGCAACACATAGTGGCGAGGTATATGTGATACCCTCAGTCGTGTGTCCGTCCATCTGTCCGTATGTCCGTCCGTCCCCCAAAGGTTTCCAACTGATAATTTGGGAACGAAATAACATACTGTCTTCAAACTTGGTATGTAAGTTGTTTACCACAAAACTCAGATCAAGTTCGATTTTGGGTTCAGAGGTCCAAGGGGTTCTGGAGTTATGCCCCTTGAAACTTTGAAATTTTGTGAATATTTGGGTTTCTGACTGATAACTTGTGAATGAAATAACACAAGGTCTTCATACTTTATATGTAAGTTGTTTACTGCAAAACTCAGGTCAAGGTTGATTTTGAGTTCAGAGGTCCAAGGGGTTCTGGAGTTATGCCCCTTGAAACTTTGAAATCTTGCGAATATTTGGGTTTCCAACTGATAACTTGTGAATGAAATAACACAAGGCCTTCAAACTTGCTATGTAAGTTGTTTACCACAAAATTCAGGTCAAGTATGATTTTGGGTTCAGAGGTCTAAGGGGTTCTGGAGTTATGCCCCTTGAAACTTTGAAATTTTGTGAATATTTGGGTTTCTGACTGATAACTTGTGAATGAAATAACACAAGGTCTTCATACTTTATATGTAAGTTGTTTACTGCAAAACTCAGGTCAAGTTTGATTTTGAGTTCAGAGGTCCAAGGGGTTCTGGAGTTATGCCCCTTGAAACTTTGAAATCTTGCGAATATTGGGTTTCCTACTGATAACTTGTGAATGAAATAACACAAGGCCTTGGTGAATGAAATAACACAAGGCCTTCAAACTTGCTATGTAAGTTGTTTACCACAAAACTCAGGTCAAGTCTGATTTTGGGTTCAGAGGTCCAAGGGGTTCTGGAGTTATGCCCCTTGAAACTTTGAAATTTGGCAAATTTTAGGGTTTCATACTCATGACTTGTGGATGAAATAACACAAGGTCTTCATACTTTATATGTAAGTTGTTTACTGCAAAACTCATGTCAAGTTCGATTTTGAGTTCAGAGGTCCAAGGGGTTCTGGAGTTATGCCCCTTGAAACTTTGAAATTTTGTGAATATTTGGGTTTCCGACTGTTAACTTGTGAATGAAATAACACAAGGCCTTCAAACTTGCTATGTAAATTGTTTACCACAAAACACAGGCCAAGTATAATTTTGGGTTCAGTGGTACACATAGTTCTGGAGTCATGTCCCTTTTAACATAGAAATTTCCAACGTGGCGGGGTATCATGTAATGCACCATTACCATTTTTTGTCTCGCCTGCGACGAAAGTCGCTGAAGGCGAGACATAGGTATAGCAATCC
>MJUU01067330.1:115195-132291 GCA_002080025.1 Modiolus philippinarum | reverse complement strand
CATTTCTCAATAACTAGAAGTGGTAGGTTGATAATATTTGGTATGTAGGTTGGTCTTGGGTAGTACATGTCAGTCTGGCAGGTGACTTTTGTCCTTGACCTCAATTTCACAGTCTAGTGAGCATGTACACTCTTCTGATTAGTTCACTTAGATTTCACATCAATTTAGAGTCCAGCAGGGACAGGCGAGACATCCTTTAGGGTCATCACTTGTATTCTTCAAGTAAGACCTATAACAACTTCAAAACTGCTATCTTTTTTCTGTTAATCAAACAATCATATTCCTATAGAATACTATTATATACAGTCAATACTTTTATATCAGTGACAAATTTTACACTTCAGGCAAAAGGATTTTTCCGAGGGCTGTCGTGGCCGATGTTTTCTGCAGGTGTGATAAATTCTGCATTCTTTGGTGTATACAGTCAGGTGTTAAAATTACTGGGCACCAGTGCTGATAAACAACATGACCATCCAGATTATGTTAAAGTGGGTATAGCAAGTGCTACTGGTGGTGTTTTCCAACTTATGATTGCCTGTCCAATTGAAGTGGTGAAGGTAGTTCTACAGTCACAGATACCCCATGGAGTACAGACAGGTGAGGCAGTGGTTAGATTTACATAACTGACTACAAAGCACACAAAATATATCTGATGGAGAACATTAAACAACTTTTAACTGTGGGTACAATCACGTTCACCTCACCAGTTTGATAAGGCCATAGTAGAAAATTGATGAAAAATAACAAATAATATTTGCCTGTAATGACTTCTACTAAAAGACTGAATGAGGAATTTTCAACAATCATCTAATGGTAAAATTGATATTACATGCTACAAGTACATGAAATAATTTTAGAAAAATAAAATAATCATTAAAGCCTACAGTAACATACCTTATCAAGCTAATAAAACGAAACCAGAGGCTACAAATACATTTACCGGTACCTACAGGTCCTAATATTTTAAGAAAAACTAGAAAATGTGACTGTAAGACACGGATGCCCCGCCAATAAATTTATCGCAAACTGAATTGTGATGAAATGCAAAATTTAAAGTCATTTAACCATATCATGAAGGACATGGACACCAAAGTAATTGTGAAATAGCCAGATCTCCTTTGAATGAATGTTACAGTTAAATATTATGATGCTACAATACATAGTAGTTGAGAAATAGACTTAAATGCCAAACTAAACCAAAGTCACTGAAGTGTAATTTGATGAAACATCATTGTCTTATAGTGAGTAGTTGTTGAGAAATGGACTTTAACACAAAACTTAATCACAGTCACTAAAGCGTAAAATGTAGGTCAAAACCACGTAATTGTCAAAGATTTGGGTAAAACTCATCAAGGCAATTAATTTGATGAAACATCATTGTTTTATAATGTATAGTCGTTGAGAAATGGACTTTAACACAAAACTTAACCAGAGTCACTCAAGCATGAAATGTAGGTCAAAGCGTCAAACTACCTAGTGAACTCTGTAGTACTATCAAATATCTAGCTACTAGCCTACTATTATTGTTCTACCTCTTACAGTTTCTGAGAATTGTAACTTAACACAAAACTTACTGGACGTACGGACGGAAGGACGGACAAGGGTGACACTATATGCCCCTTCCACATTTGTGGGCAAGACATAAAAAGGTCTAGATTATATGTTGGATTGTGATATTTAAATGAAAATACTGCAATTGTAATTTACTCCAGACATTGCAATTCTGTTGATTGATGAGCTCCAGTAAATAAAAAGTCATTTTTAGCTTATCTGACCCAAAGGGACAGTGTGAGCAATTGCCATCATTTGGCATCCGACTGTTAACTTTTTGCATTTTCATCAACTCCTCTGAAACCACTGAAGCAATTTCAACCAAACTTCACAGGAATGATATATGGAGGGTCGTTTTTAGAAATTGCTCGTTTCATTCCAATCAGATAAAACATATGGCTGCCATCATGGAACTTATATTTAATATAGGACCCATGGGGAAAACATTTTTTTCGTCAACTCCTCTGAAACCAATGAAGCAAATTCAATCAAACTTTACAGGAATGATGTATGGAAGGTCCTATATAAAGATTGCTCCTTTCATTTAGATCCAATAAAAACATGGCTGCCAGCGCGAACTTATATTGGAACCCTATGGGGAAAAGCATCATTTTCATCAACTCCTCTGAAACCATTGATGCAAATTCAATCAAATTTAACAGGAATGATGTATGGTAGGTGCTTTACAAAGATTACTCATTTTGTTATGATCCAATTAAAAAAAGATATGGCGGCCAGCGCGAACTTATATTTAACATAGGACCCTATGGGAAAATCATCATTTTCATCAACTCCTTTAGAACCATTGAAGCAAATTCAACCAAACTTTAAAGGAATGATGTATGGAAGGTACCTTACAAAGAATGGACATTTGATTTTGATCCAACAAGAAACATGGCCACCAGTATGGAACTTATATTTAACATTGGACCCTATGGAAAAAACATCATTTACATTACCTCCCCTGAAACCATCGAAGCATATTCTACCAAACTTTACAGGAATAAAGTATGGAAGGTGCTGTACAAAGTTTGTTCATTTTGTTCAAATCGAACAAAAAACATGGCCGCTAGTGCAGCACTTATATTTAACATTGGAACCTATGGGATGTACATCATTTTTATACGGCCGCAAAAAAAATTTTGAGGTCGTATATTGGTATGATACTGGCGGCATCGTCGGCGTCATCGGCGTCTGTAGACTCTTCATTTCCGTGCGATAACTTCAGTTCTAGTTGATCAATCCTTATGAAATTTAAAATAATGTTGCTTGTCACAAAAGGAAGGTTGGGATGGGTTTTTGGTATTGTGGCCCCGCCCGTTTTTTTAAAAAGGGCCAAAAAGGGCCAAATTAGGTGTTTTCATATATTGGGCTGTAGAATATTTATTATTTATCGGATTTTGATGGGGTTTCTTTCAGTGTGATCCTTAGGAAATTTGGAATCCGATGTATGTCAACAGATTTTATGTCACATGTACCGTTAATGAGATAAATGGGTCCCAAATGGGGGAAAATCTCAAAAATCTATTTTTTTCATTTCTTGTCCGATTTTGATGCAGTTTTTTTCATTAGATTCCTTATGAAAAATTAATATGGCGCTTAACTTTTATATTTTTGGTAACTTGATTCCTTTCCGAGCTATGAGGGGCCGAACGGGGCCCAAATTGCAAATTTGCTGGTTACCTGAAATTTTTATTTTTCATCGGATTTCGATGGGATTTTTTTTCTATGAATTCCTCTTGATATAAGCTTTCAGTAGCATGTCAACGGATTTTGCGTAGCTCTTACCGTTTCCGAGCTACAAGGGGTCAAAGGGCCAAAATTGCAAATTTGCTGAAATTTTTATTTTTCAACGGATTTCGATGGGATTTTTTTCTTTGAATTCCTCTTGATATAAGCTTTCAGTAGTGTGTCAACGGATTTTGCGTAGCTCTTACCGTTTCCGAGCTACAAGGGGTCAAAGGGGCCAAAATTGCAAATTTTTGAAATATGTGAAATTTTATTTTCCATCGGATTTCGATGGGATTTTTTTCTTTGAATTCCACTTGATATAAGCTTTCAGTTGTATGTCAACGGATTTTGCGTTGCTCTTACCGTTTCCGAGCTACAAGGGGTCAAAGGGGCCAAAATTGCAACTGATTCAAGCTCTTTATTGTGTCCATTTAATTACTGTATCAAGCTCTTTACTGTGTCTTCATTCATTTGAATTGCACTCATGTTCAAATTTCAGTATTCGACATGCTGCGGTCGTATCATGCTGCTCTCGGCGTAGCCCTTTATTGTCATCTGCTCTAAAACTTTTGAAGTAAACTCAAGAATGTGTACTGTACTGACATATGGAAGGGCCTATACAGAAATTGCTTACATCATTCTGATGTGACAAAAAGCATGGCTGCCAACATTGAACTTTGTTTAACATTGTACACTAGTGGAAAAATATTATTTTCATCATCTGCTCTGAAAAAAACTGAAGCAAATTCAAATTAACTATACTAGAATGGTATTGCTTTATTCCTTTACAAAAATTGCCCATGTAATTCAAATGAGTCAAAAAAGATGGATGTCAGGGCAAAACATAGAAAAAATCTGCTATTACGCATTTTGTTAGGTGAGTGATACAGGCTCAGTGTCTGAGCCTCTAAGATATTATGAACAGGTCTTGGTTTGCAAGGTAAATATTGAATATAATATTCAGTAAATTTATACTACAAAGTCAGTTTTCCTTGATTTCAGAGCCTGGGTCAATATAAACAGTAAGTGAGCTCTTCATTGCACAGGAATATAAGCTTCAGAAATCTATTATTTTATCTCCATAGACAGGGATTTTTCAGGGTATTTTGGGAAATGGCATTTTAATCCCATTTGGGAATTTTTTATCGACAAAAGATGAATTTTGGGAAATTGTAATATGAATCTTTATAATTGATATTAATTCAGATAAATTCATTTATTTGATTTGATTTTGTAAAATTTCATATTTTTATATATATTGCAACTATATTGAAAAGTTTATGATAACACCAGAAACATATATTGATGAAAACCAGGCAGTCAGTTAAAAACAGCCATGAATCCGTGTTAAAGTTGTTACCTTCAGTTGCACAATTCTTTAATGAGTAAAAGTGCAGTGCCTGCAGAAGTAATAGGTTACAAAATCCGAAAAGTTTTTTCTCCGATCTGGTTGAATTTTATACAACCCGGAAGTCCGCCATTTGCAATTTTATTGACAAACAAAGGACTGTTTTCACTTGATTTTGACCATTCTATCATGAATATTTACACAAAACACAAGCGGTATTCCAATTTCATGCATCCTTGAAATGTTTTTTTATAAATAAAGTGTGGGTACTTGTCAGAAAGTTTAAAAACAGGATCGTTTTGAAGATTGGTTTCGTTAATATGACGATAACTTGATACAGAAATAATTAAATTTCATCATCCTAATAACCGAGTTTAGTAAGCCAAGTAACTATTTGAAAATTGGGAATTTCTTTACTACACATTGGGAAAAAAGTAAGGAAATTGCCATTGGGAATGGGGCCGATGGGTGAAAAATCCCTGATAGGAACAAAAATACAAGTGCCAAGATGCACAACAACTTTCAGAAGTCACAGGGCAACTTATAGTTGCTTTTGAGACAAACTTTAGGCAACTTGATTTTATCATTTAGGGTACACAGTTTGTCTGGAAATGCCTCCCACAGTTTTCGTGTTATTATACCCCCATGAACGAAGTTCAGGGGGATATATAGGAATCACTTTGTCCGTCTGTGATAGCAAACAATTTTTCGTAACAGTTTTCTCAGTAACTACTCATCACTGCAATTTGAAATTTTGTATGCAAGTTTAGAATGATGTCCTATACTGCAAATAGCAATTTCAGGATTGCCAGACATTCACTTCCTGTTTACCAACTTAGTTGATTTTCGAGATCTTTTGTCAATTGTAGAAACTTTTCGTAACAGTTTTCTCAGTAACTACTCATCACTGCAACTTGAAATTTTGTATGTAAGTTTAGAATGATATCCTATACTACAAGTAGCGATTTCAGGATTGCCGGACATCTACTTCCTGTTTACCGACTTAGTTAATTTTCAAGATATTTTGTCAATTGTAGAAACTTTTCGTAACAGTTTTCTCAGTTACTACTCCTCACTGCAACTTGAAATTTTGTATGCAACTTAAGAATGATGTCCCTTACTGCAAGTAGCATTTCCGGATTGCCTGACATCTTCTACTTGTTCACCTACTTAAATAATTTTCGAGATCTTTTGTCAATCATAGAAACTTTTCTACTCATTCCTGCAACTTGAAATTTTATACGCAAGTTAAGAATGATGTCCTATACTGCAAGAAGCAATTTCAGGATTGCCAGACATCAACTGCCTGTTTACTGACTTAGTTAATTTTCGACATCTTTTTATGCAAATTTCACAAAATTTTTAGTACAAAATGGAATTGTGCAATTATAACTATTTTTTTGTGACAAATTATATTTTTTTGTGATAAATTATATTGGGGATCTTCTACTCCAGTGGGCAGTGAGGGGTATCATTTTGTGGCCCTCCAGGCCACAGTACCTCTAGTTTAGTGATTATTTTGCAGATAATGCAAATGTGCCTTTTGGTATTGATTTTGGGTTGGGTGTATTATTCTGAAAAATATACATTTTTGTTTGAACAAAGTTGTTTCTTGTGATTTAGACATAGAGGTCACACAGTCAAAATGTAGTTTGCAGGGGCATCATATGTGTCTTACAGACACAAACATCATTTCTAAGAAACCACACTCTTAACCATGTGTGGTGCATGGTAGCCTTTAGTTTCTATTAATTGATTAAGGATGCTAATGAGATGAGTAGGGTTACAATTGTATTATTTTTTTTTGTCCACTAATTGTACAATTTGCTTAGTTCAGATTAAAAGAAATATAGTTTCTACAAGGAAAATTAACTAAGTTGATATTGAAATTTCTCACATCAAGTTAAATAAACTTTGCAATTGTTTGAAAATGAGGCTTGTTGAGTTTGTAAACATTTGAAATTTTATGTGAGTAATTAATATTTAATGTGTTAAAGATGTAGGAAATGTTTCTCTAATGACATAATGTAAAAAAAAACAGGATTGTGTTCTGAATAGATTTGGGAGGAAAATTTCACACGAGTTGTTCTCTTTCTAGAAAGGAAAAATAATTTTATTACATCGGTCAGGTGTTGGTTAAATTTGATAGAAATTAAGAGAAAAACTTATGTCTTATAGCTTTGTTAATTTTATTTTTCAGGTAAAAAATTCTACCATGGGCCTTTAGAAGGTGTAACTGATATAATAAGACAGAACGGATTCAAAGGAATTTATCGTGGATTTACTGTCTCATTTCCAAGAGATGTAATTGCCAGTACAATCTATTTTACCACATTTGAATTTATGTCCTATGAAGGCTCTCACAATTTTAAAATTGTACCTCAGCCAGTTATTAACTTCATTGGAGGTGGTTTGGCAGGGGTTTTCAGTTGGGCAGCCATTATTCCATTTGATGTTTTGAAGAGTCGTTTACAAGCTGACGTGGACAGGAAGTTGTATAGAAACTTTATTGATTGTGGAATCAAAAGTTATGAGGAAGGTGGTATCAGAATATTTTATCGAGGAATTGGGGTGACATGTTTACGAGCCTTTCCAGTTAATGCTGTAACATTAATGGTGTATTCTGAATACATGAAATTCTTTGATGCCAAATTTTTACCTTAGCTTTAATTAGTATACAAAATATGCTCTTGAATTCAATGAATGTGTACAATAATTTTACAAATTGTTATTGATATATTTTTATACAATGGTTATTGATTACTTGTAAGCATTTATCATGAAATGATATGAAATTTGTTTATTGTTAATTTATTTTTAAAGTTTGTTAATCATTATTAAACAATGTTATCTGAAACTACTGGAGCAAATTGCATGAATGATGTATTGGAGGCCCTCAACAAATAATGTATATTTTGTGTTTTCTGCATGTAGTACAAGATAGACACATAAGGATCACTACAGGTATTTCTGTCGTCGTATGAGATTTTAAAGTCTATGAAAACTGCAAGTTCCAGTTCCAGTTTTTGACATGTTAACTTCTGGCGTGAGAATTGCAAGTTCTGGAAATGCGAAATGTGGGGGAAACCTCTATTGCTTGTTAAGGAAGTGGCAAAACTTTTATTGTAATGAAGTCAAGATTAACACCCCAACTTACACAATGTGTTAGATTCATCGATGTGAAATGACTGCATTGTAGATATATCAGACGTGAAAACCTGACAAATGTATACAGTGTTGTTTTTAGTCGATGAAAGGTAGACAGCTTGGGGTGTAAATCCTGATTTCAGTAAACTGAAAGTTTTGCCACTTCCTTGACAACAGCAATATTTATTCAAACTGTGTTGTAACATCTCACATTATTTTGTGAAACATTACATTTTCTTAATCACAAGAAGCACTGTTGGTTACAGTCTTAATTTTCTAAATTATGTATGTAACTTATTGTACTATAGCAAAACTGAAAGTACATCTTGGTTGTCAGTCGTGATTTCAACTTTTCATTGTGAAATTTTTTTTTAAAAATACCTTAATTCATTTTATTAAGCTAATAGAACTTTTGTATTTCTATAAGGAAATGTTTGCATTTTATATAGAAATGTAATCAAAGTTCCCTCCAATTAAAGGGCCTAAGCTTGATGATCATTTGGTCACCTAAAAAGGCAGAAAAATAATGGCCAAAAAATTTGAAATAGTTGCGATTAATAATTATGAACATTTATGGGTATCTATGGACAGGTTGGGTCACAAAATTTCATTATGACATTATGCTTGCAGATTTGATGGCTGTGGAAATAGTTGCAATTAATAATTTTGATCATTTATGGCTATCTGTGGCCAGGTTGGGTCATATAATGTCATTCTTACCTTATTCTTAAAGATTTCTTGGCTGTGGAAATAGTTGCGATTTATAGTTATGATCATTTATGTATATCTGTGGTCAGGTTGGGTCATATGTTATTCTAACCTTATGCTTGCAGATTTCATGGCTGTGGAAAATAGTTGCGATTAATAGTATTGGTCATTTATGGCTCTTTGTGGTCAGGTTGGGTCATATAATGTCATTTTGACCTAATGCTTGCAGATTTCATGGCTGTGGAAAGAGTTGTGATTAATAATTATGATCATTTATGGCTATCTGTGGTCAGGTTGGGTCATATAATGTCAATCTTACCTTATTCTTAGATTTCATGGCTGTGGAAATAGTTGCTATTTATAATTATGATCAGTAACGGATATCTGTGGTCAGGTTGGGTCATATAATGTCATTCTGACCTAATGCTTGCAGATTTCATGGCAAAGGAAATAGTTGTGATTAATAATTATGATCATTTATGGATATCTGTGGTCAGGTTGGGTCATATCAAGTCAATCTTACCTAATGCTTGCAGATATCATGGCTGTGGAAAATAGTTGCGATTAATAATATTGGTCATTTATGACTATCTGTGGTCAGGTTGGGTCCTATAATGTCATTCTGACCTAATGCTTGCAGATTTCTTGGCTGTGGAAAAAGTTGCGATTTATAATTATGATCAATTATGGATATCTGTGGTCAGATTGGGTCATATAATGTTATTCATACCTAAAGTGCATATATTGAGAATAAGCTCCATGTCGTAGGACAACTCAAGATTCCCTTCAGGGATTTTAATGATTTCGATACCCGAGGTTGAACTTTACCAAAGGAAGTTCCCTTTTGTTTTTGTGGAAAATTTGAAAATGATTTTTGGGAAAAAGAACTTCGTTTTTATATGAAAAAGTGCATATTTTGAGAATTAGCTCTATCTCATACCATAACTCATGATTGCCTTCAGGGATTTTAATGAAAAAGTGCATATTTTGAGAATTAGCTCTATGTCGTACGATAACTCAAGATTGCCTTCAGGGATTTTAATGATTTTGATACACAAGGTTGGTCTTGACCAAAGGAAGCTCTCCTTTGTTTTTAAGGAAAATCTGAAATTTTTTTTTGAAAAACTTAGTTTTTATGTGAAAAAGAGCATATTTTGAGAATTAGCTGAACGTCGTACAATAAATTATACCCCCACTCGTTAGAGAGTGGGGGTATTCTGCATTCACCTTGTCTCTCTGTCCGTCCATCCGTTCGTCCGTCCGTTCGCCCAAAAATTTATTTCTGTCACATTTTTCTCAGCTTTTAGTAGAGGGATTGGTTTGAAAATTGTTATGCAGCCTCTGCGTGATATGTTTTAAGGAACGTCCTATTTTGAGTTCATTCAGATTCATACTTTCTGTTCTACTTGATTGACTTGGGTAAATTTTGTGTTTTACATACTTTTCTCAACAACTACATAACATAACATTATGATGTTTCATGAAATTACTCATATTTGTGAGAACTTCCCAATTTTTTTGACAAATTGTTGACTTGTTCCATTTAATGCTTGAATGACTGCATTAGGCCCATTTCAAACAGCTAGATGTTTAATCTGTGAATGCTACAAAATTCATTGATAATTCCATAACCTGACCAATATTTTTATGTTTCAACAACTTAAGTATGGTATTTTTGTTACTTTCCATTATTTAACAAAAGTTTATCGAACAATCATCTGTTATGGTACTTCCTGATGATTCCATACTCAGGAACTAATTTTTATGCCTGATTGACTTAGGTTATCTATTGTGATAAATTTGTCGGCGGGGCATTCGTGTCTTATAGACACATTCTCTAGTTTTGAATGGATTAACTTGTTGTCGTCCTGATATAGCTGAAATATTGCTCATTGGACGTTAAACTCTAACTAATCAATCAATCAATCATTGGTTTTTTTCCCCTCTTTTTGCTGTTATTGGACTTGTCATTCTATTACAAACACATAAATTCTTCAATATATAAAATGCGGGCCCCACATGGGTTCAGTGGAACACCCATTAACATAGAACACTACGGAAAAGTCAAATTTTGACCATTTTGTCTGACACTACTGAAGCAAACAGCCAAATCCAAGAGGATAAATGCAATGAAGGTTTATAACTAAGTTGACTCATTCTGTTCAGCTCGGACAACAAACATACTGCCTAAAGGAAATTAAGTAATGATTAATAAATCTATGATAACATATTTTGATCAATCTCCTCTGAAAAGTACTAAAGCTATTTGAACCAAACTGTATTCGAATGATGTATGCAAGGTCTTGTACAAGAATTGCTCATTTTGTTCAGATCCGCAAACAACATGGCTGTCAAATTGAAAAATATTTCATTCGGATCCATTAACAAACATTATCGCCATGCACCTCATAACTAAGTTTAATATTAGGTAAAGGAATATTTTGCTTTTCTCCTCTGAAATAGTGAAAGAAAATGTGTTGCAACATTATTGTAATGAGCCTAAAAGCATATAATGATTTGTTAATAATTTAAGCAGCTTTGTATTTAGCACTTTTTAGTTACATTTTGTTAGATAAGAGATGCAGACTTTGCTTCTGAATCACTAGTTTTTCTCTATCATCTCCTCGGTAGAGGGTACCAGTATGTTTCTTGTATGAAGAAAAAATGTTTCGTAATCAAAAGCGATAGTTCTATTTTAAGAATTTTACAGTACATCAAAGCAATATTTTTGTAGAATTGTGCAATTAAAATGATACATGATTAAATAAATTATTTACAAGGAATTAGTTATATACATGTATGCATTAAATTTAATGACAATCCTTAATTATATTTTTTATAAAATAAAAAGCAGAGACATTATCTCTGTAAAAAGTAAGCAATTTTTTGTTGTTATATTTTGGTTCCCATTAGTTAAAGTAATTATACCCCATAACCCCCTTCCCTATCATGTTTAAGGGGGTATACTGTTTTTGGTCTGTGTATGTGTGTGTGTGTGTTCCATCTGAAACAACTTATATAAACAATGGCAAAAGCTACAGATCTGTAATTTTGTCAGAAGCATGATCATGCCATATTCAGACCTGTCAGAATATTACTACTTCCATTTTAATGACTTGGTCTAATTTTTAGTTCACCTGAACCGAAAGGTCAGTGTGAGCTATTGCCATCACTTGGTGTTCATCGTGTTATCTTTTTCTCATTTTCATCCCACTTAAGCAAATTCAACCAAACTTTACAAGAATGATGTATGGAAGGTACTTTACAAAAACTTCTCATTTTGTTGCGATCCAACAAAAAACATTGCCACTGGCTCAGAACTGAGGTTTAACATGGAATCCTAGGGAAAATCATCATGTTTTCATCCCCTCTGAAATCACTAGCAAATTCAATCAAATTTTACAGGAATGATGTATGGATGGTCCGTTATAAAGATTGTTCATTTCGTTTGGACTGACAAAAACATGGCCACTGGGTTCAGTTTAAATTGCAGACATGTTCAAGTTATCTAGGACTATAATTTCAACATATTTCCATTAGGTCCACATTTCTTCAAACAGATGGCTGCCACCATTGAAAATAGTTGAAATTTGGACTCTGAGAAATGCATTCAATAATTTACTATGAAAGCACCTGAACAATTATGATTAAAATGTAAAATTTTAACATATTTGTAGGTAGGTAGTCCCCTTCCAAGTTTGTGATTTTTATGTGTATACCTAATCTAAGATGGCTGCCAGCAGGGAACAGCTTTAGAAAGGACCCTATTGGAAATGCATTCAAAATCTTCTCTGAAATTGCTTGATCAATTTTTATTAAATTTGAGAATAATAATCCTTCGATGGTCCCTTCAAAGCTTTGACTCAATTTAAACATTATAGTCCTTGGCAAGTCCCCTTCAAAGTTTGTGATTTTTATGTCGCACCTCATCTAAGATGGCTGCTAGCAAGGAAATGCATCTCCTCTGAAACTTGTAGAACAACTTTAATAAAACTTGAGCATAATAATCCCTGGATGGTCCCTCCAAAGTTGTGGGAATTTTATGTTTATATACCTAATCCAAGATAGCCAACAGCGGGGCACATAGCTAAACATAGGACCCTTTAGGAAATGCATGTACATTCAAAGATCTCCTAAAACTGCTTGAACAATTTTAACCAAATTTTATCAAAATACTCCTTTAATAAACCCATTCAAAGAGTGTGAATTTTATATTCCTGCCTCATCCAATGGCTGTAAGTAGAGTTAAAGATAGGACACCACAGGAAATTAACTCGTAAGATATTCTCATTTGAAACAGCTGTTGCCTTTGGAGCAAAAGTAAGTAATAAAAATGCACTTGCCAAAGTTGCACCTAAGGTAGTCCTTCTTCAAACGTAATGATTTTTGGCTCACAACTGCCAATGGGATTGCTGTTATCATGGATCTTAGTTTAATATTGTACTGGAAGTGAAAAACATTTATACCAGAAATGTTAATATTGATGTTCTCTACTTTTTAGCTCACCCCGCTAGTGCCAGGGTGAGCTTTTGTCATCACTTTGTGTCTATCGTCCGTCCAGCATAAACTTTTCATTCAAACATCTACTCTGAAACTAAGAGGGCAATTGGAACCAAACTTGGCCACAATAATCCTTGGGTGGGCCTCTGCAAAAAAGGTGTTTTTTTTTTTTTCAGGTCTGCACTTTACCCAAGATTGCTGCCAGCCAGAAACATAGTTTTGACATTTGACCCTATGAAAAATCATGTTCAAATATCTCCCCGTCTGGAACTGTTGAGCCAATTGGAACCAAACTTGGCCACAATAGTCCTTGGGTGGTTCCCCACAAAAAAAATAGTGTTTTTCTGGTTCATGCTATATTCAACATGGCCACCAGCAGGGAACATAGTTTTAATATTGGACCTTATGGGAAAACACAAAGATCTTTTACTCTGAAACTACTGGGCACATTAGAACTAAACTTGGCCACAATAGTCCTTTGGTGGTCCCATGCAAAAAAGGTTGTTTTTTTTTTTTTTTTTTTTTTTTTTTTCATGTCCGGGCTATATCCATGATGGCAACCAGCATGAAACATAGTTTTAACACTGGACCTTATTTGAAAACAGATCCAAAGATTTTCCTCTCTGAAACTGTACTCTGGCCACAATAGTCCTTAGATGGTCCCCCGCAAGAAAGGTGTTTTTCATGTTTGTGCCATATCCAACATTGGCCACCAATGGGTAACATAGTTTTAACATTGGACCCTATGTGAAAGTACATTCAAAGATCTTATCCCCTGAAACAACTGTGCCAATTGGAACCAAACTTGGCCACAATAGTCCTTGAGTGGTCCCTTGCAAAAAAGGGTGTTTTTCATGGCCAGGCTATATCGAAGATGGCCATCCAGCATGAAACATAGTTTGAATATTGTACCCTTTGGGAAAACAAATTCAAAGATCTCTGAAACTACCAAACCAATTGGAACCAAACATGGCCGTAATAGTCCTTTGGTGCCCCTACAAAAAGCTGTTTTTCATGGTCAGCTATATCCAACATGGCCGCCAGCAGGGAACATAGTTTTAACATTGGAACCTCTTGGAAAACACATGCACAGATATCCACTTAAACTACTGGGCCAATTGGAACCAACTTGGCCACGATAGTCCTTGGATGGTCCCTTGCAAACAAAATGTGTATTTCAAGTCCGGGCTATATCCAAGGTGCCCGCCAGCGGGAAAAATAGTTTTAACATTGGACCCTATGAAAATCATGTTAACTGCTGAGCCAATTTGAACCGAACTTTGAATGTGTTTTCCCATAGGGTCCAATATTAAAACTATGTTTCTCACTGGCGGCCATGCTGGACATAGCGCCAACCCGAGAAACACCTTTTTTTTGCAGGGGACCACCAAAGGACTATTGTGGCAAAGTTCGGTTCCAATTGGTGGTCCCCTGCAAAAAAGGTGTTTCTCGGGATGGCGCTATATCCAGCATGGCCGCCAGTGAGAAACATAGTTTTAATATTGGACCCTATGGGAAAACACATTCAAAGATCTTTTTCTCTGAAACAACTTAACCAATTGGAACCATACATTGCCACATAAGTCCTATAGTGGTCCTTACAAAAAGGTGTTTTTCAGGTGTGGCTTTATCCAAATGGCTAATTAGTTAATATACTTAACAGTTCTCGCCACGATATAGCTGAAATATTGCTGAAGTTGGCGTAAAACATCAATCAATCAATCAATATATCCAAAATGGCAGCCAGCGAGAAACATAGTTTGAACATTGGATCCTATTTGAAATCACGTTCAAAGATCTTCTCTGGGACTAATGAGCCAGTTAGAACCAAACTTGGCCACAATAGTTCTTTGGTGATTCCCTGCATTTTTCAGGTCCCTGCTATATCCAACATGGCGGCAAGTGTGAACACGGATTTTACATTGGACCCCATGGAAAACGCATTCAAAGATCTTTTCCTCTAAAATTGCTTAGCCAATAGAATCAAACTTGGTCACAATAGTCTTTATATGGCCCCCTTCAAAGAAATTGTTTTTTCAGGTTCACACTTTAGCCGTGATGGCTGCCAACAGGGAACATAGTTTAACATTGGACTCTATGGGAAACACTAACAGAGGTCTTCTCTCCTTAAACTACTTTGGCATAATGAAACTTTAGTTTAACTATGGAAAATCTTTAACATAAAATGTCTATGTTTAATAATCAAGGGCCAGGTATTGATAAATGCTCTTGAGAGCCTCTTGTTATATTGTACCTAATGGAAAAACAGTTGTTCCATCTTTGATAACATTCCATTAATTAAAACAGTATTTAGGTGAGCGATACAGGCTCATGTGATCCTCTGGTTATAAGGAACCTCGTGACTACCCAAGGTTCATCTATTGACAAAATATTGTCTATAGGTATGCTCTAGTATCTCTTATCACAACTTAATGTAAACTTAACCAAAGTGACTATCCAAGATGTAATTGCTGACAAAATAATCACCTACCTGCTCTGGTAACTAAGATCAAGATCTGAACTTATACTTTGTTGCATAGTATTCCACTTCAATTCTTTTAGAGTAAAACAAAAGCATGACAAAGCATTTTGATCATCTCTGAAACCATTGAAACAGACTGAACCAAACTTGATATCTACACACTATTCACAGAACCAAACTACAGGAATTATCAAGCATGGAACTCCTCCAGAAACGACAAAGATTTGTCATTTCGTTCTTATACAAAATATTTAAATTGAAAAGTGTCACCGACTTCAGCTTTATAGCTATTATTTGCGTACTACTAAAAGAGAATTTCTAAATTAAACCAGAAAAGAAATATTTAAGGATAGTCACTCCCCAAGTTTTTTGAAAATGTCTCCGACTTTCAGAATTCTCTTGTTTTAAGCACCGTGATGTATGATAAACATTCTTAATACTGACCTCCACTTTTCTTTTCAAATATGATTCATACACCTTTAATAGACTCTTGACAAAATTTGATGAAATTCTTAATATTCATTCATAGCATTTTATGTCTTTTTTTTTGCCTTAATGCAAAGTGAATAAAAAATCTAGAGAACTTTAAGTCTCCATCCAAAATTTTAGGTGCTTATATTCGAAGGTTTGGGGAGGGGGGTTGGGTTGGTTGGACTACTTGCTATCACTTTGACAATTTGAGTGTGCCGCAGGAATGGGTCATGTTTTTGCAATCAGTTTGTCTTAAACGGGGTATCTTTTTTCACTAATGTTGTCCATATGAAAGGTATGTTTTTTAGTATATACGCAAAACAACAGTTGAACCTATTGTATTAAAAACACCAAGCCCAGCAATATAAGCAAATTTATGTAAATTCTAAAACCCAAGGATAAACTCCCTCCATCGTAGTTTTGTCCTTAGCTATATTTGATATTACTGATTATTCGGATTTCGATTGGTTTTTATGCATTTTATATCTCTTTTGAAATTATGAATTTCCTTTGTTTGGGTTCCAGTGCTGCTGATGAGGAATAAATTTCCGAAATGGCCATACAGCTCATTAAAATTAATGCAGTTGGAGTTGACATATGTGTTATTGTCTCATGTTCATTTACTCCATATCCTTTCGTAAAATACTGTGTCCATAGAAACTCCAACAAGATATTTTTTTCAGCAGGGTGTTGATTTTAGAAATGACTATAGTATTAAACAGAGTATATTTCTGGCCTCTTCTACCTTGAGGACGGTATGTTTTTTTTTTTTTTTTTTTTTTTTTTTTTTTTCATTTTTTTGCCTTAATAGAGTCCATTATTAAAGGGTTATCGACAGAATATCACCAAAATTGTTGGCAAGTAGACCCTCAGAGTAGACCCCCATACTCCTGGCTTATAGCTTGAAAACGGGCACCCTGGCCTATCAAATATTAATTTTAAAACCAATATATTATAGATTTGAGGACTGACCATCTTTAAGTATGGTGGCATATTTCTGCCAACACATAATCATATACATAACTAGTTAATTAAGTAGATATCTAGTTATCTAACTAGATAAATATCTAGTTATTTAACTAGATAAATTATCTAGATATTTAACTAGATAATTAAGTGGTTATCTAGTTATTTAACTAGATATTTAACTAGTTAATT
>MJUU01067330.1:99690-112809 GCA_002080025.1 Modiolus philippinarum | reverse complement strand
TTAGTAAAAGAAGAAAGAACAAAGGTGGGAGGGATAACCGGGGCAACGAGTTTTGATTGCCACTGGAAAAGGGGTGAAATGGGTAGGGACAGGAAATTTAGCCAAAGTGACTCCGCTCTCTGTAGAAAAAATATAGAAGAGGTCTTTATACTGCATGGAGCGTGGCGTGTCTTCGTTAAGTTTGGCTAAAATGGTTCGCGGTCAGGCTTCCCGTATTATGACCTGACTTATCCGCATAGACAGGGCATTCCCCTATCCACCTACTGGGGACGCGCCCAGCAGCTCTGTAGCCGGGTTCCCTGAAACCCGATTCAATTGCCGGGAATTTGTATATTAATTGTAAATTGTAAATTAATATAAGACTATTAAAATATAATTAAACCTCACACAACGCAAACTAGGCATCCACATATAACTCATGATATATGTAATGAGGTAATATTTGAAGTGCATTGAAAGCCTAATACCTTAAATAGTAAAACACACACTGTCTGCATGGTTCAACATGAATAAAGTAAAACTAAATTTTAAGCAAAATATGCTAATAAGGATCAGTTTGTATTTTAGTGAGCATTTTAAACTCACGTGTTTAAACTACAATAAAGTGACATTGTATAGCTGATTTTTCGAAACTGAAGAAATATTAAAATAATGATTTATCTCGATCAAAAAGTTTTAAAACGTAATAATATTGCATACGTTATCCAAAGTATCTGTGAGAATTTGTAAATCTCTAGCTCATTTTTGTCTCGCCCGCGATGAAAGTCGCGAAAGCGAGACATAGCGATCCAGAATTCCTTCGTGGGCGTCGTTGGTGTCGTCGGCGTCGTCGTCAACATTTATTTTAACCCTGTGGTAAAAGTTTTCTAAACATCAATATCTTCATCAAATCTTTATGGAATCATTTGAAATTTGGACAGAAGCAAGGAAATGGTCAGAAAATTACTTCTAGCTGAAAACAGTCATTGTACAAAAAACTGATTCCAATTTTGGTATGAAAGTCTCAAAGACAAGTTATTTTCTGAAATTCTACCTAGTAACCTCTTCTAAACAAAGGCCAAAATATAAGTACAATGTACTGAGCAGCGAGACATTAGGTTCCGTGGAACCTTTACAAATTTTATTACTTAAACTGTTAAAAATATGATTGAAAACAAGAATGTCTCTCCCAAGACACAGATGTCTCCATCATCCTGCAAATGGAATTGAACACAATTTCTGCTGCATTTTTTTTTGTCATTGTTATGGTGAATGAGTGTACAAATTTTCATGAAGATCCGACTAACCGTCTCAGAGAAATCAGCTTAAACGCAAAGGAGAACCTGCAGTTTGACGGACGGACGTATGAACGAACGAAAGAATCAGATGGGCCCACTTTAAGGATGTAAATTATTGAGAAATATTTCAATTTGTGTTATTTTACAGATCAATGTTTTAATTTTATTTAGAATGATTATTTAAAACATGTAGATGGAAAGTAATTTAAAAAAAAACTTCAAATGTTTGTTTTTACTACATTTTGCGTACATAAATGTTCTTCATACCGTCGGGAACCATTTCAAATGATAGAAATAGGTTTTTGGTACAGGCATTTCAAAAGAAAAGGTGGGTTAAACCGATTTTATGGCTAGCTAAACCCCCTTCCATTGTGGTAATGTCCGGTAGCAACTCAACAGCAATTGCCATTTAAAGGTCGTAGATTGAGTAAAGAAAGAATTTTGAATCAGAGTTTGGACCGAAACTTCAAATTTTTCCACAAGGGACTGATATCTATTGAATTTTTAATGATCGTAAGAGGCAGGATTTTTTTGTGAAGCCTATAGATTAATAAGGTGGTCATGGAGATAACTGTGTCTAATTAGAAAGTCTCTATAATTTGTGCTAGCTCTCGCGTAATTGTAGTGATTTTATGATGTACATTTGATTCCATGTTGTAAATATAACATATATAATAATCGCACTTTATTAGATATTTATACCCCCCACAAACAAAGTTTGAGGGTATATAGGAATCACCCTGTCTGTATGTCCGTCTGTCTGTCCGTCTGTCCACACTTCTTGTAAGCGCAACTCCTCTTAAACGACTTGAAGGATTTTGATGAAACTTCACACAAACACACAAAGGAAGGACACTATATGGAGATGTGCATTAAGGAATATAATTATTGTCCGAAACCAGGAAGGGGAAATAATTTGACTTTGACTTTTCGTTGATTCCCTATGTATGAGTTACCTCGTAAGCGCAACTCCTCTTAAACCACCTGGAGGATTTTAATGAAACTTTACACAAAGGAGGGACACTATATGGAGATGTGCAAGAAGGAATATAATTATTGTCCGAAACCAAGAAGGGGAGATAATTCGACTTTTACTTTTCATTGATTCCCTTATGTATGTATTCTTTATCGGTTACGTTGTAAGCGCAACTCCTCTTAAACCACTTGAATGATTTTGATGAAACTTTACACAAAGGAAGAACACTATATGTAGATGTGTATGAAGGAATATGATTATTGTTTGAAATCAGGAAGGGGACATAATTTGACTTTGACTATCGTTGATTTCTCCTGCAATTATCATTTTTTTCAAGAAAAAGATTTAAGCATAGATATTGTGAAGTCAAAATGTTAGAGAGGCACACTTTTTCATTGTAATCCTCTTGAAAAGTTGTTTTCATAGTGTTGTAATGAAATTTCTCTAATGCTTATGATTTTTGTAAAATGTCAAATAGGCTAAAAAAAGGTGAATTTCCTATTTGTCTCATTTAGACAGAGTATTTTCATTGGAACCCCTGTGAAAAGTTCGAATCTTTCTTGAAGATTATATCATTATGTCCATACTTGTATTGTGTCCACACTTGTATTGTATCCACACCTGTATTGTGTCCACACCAACTTAAATATGCACTTACCATATCGATCCAGGGTTCAATGAGCGGGGGGTATATTTGGCTGCCATTCGGCGACAGCTCTTATTTCCTTCTCGTCTTGTATCATTTACAGTGGAATTAATAATTGAGATGATTTTTATGCGAACAACATTTTGGGCAACCCATACTATTATATCTTATTTTTTTAATCATCGGAGAAATTCAGGGTTATATACTTGCATCAGCAGATCCAATATCAAATTGTTATTGGCCCGGTCAAGTCGATCCTTCACGAACCAAAATTTACGTTGCTTGATCCTTCACGTGCAAGAAAAGAGCTTTTTGGTCCAAATGATCAATGCAAAACTATATAATAGAGATATGACATCATCCTAAAGCTTCTTCTGACAATATGTGTTAATATCTGTGGGAATATCATAACAAATAATAAGAATAGGATAACTATCGTATCAAAATATGACCAAATGTGGGTATATGTCAATGAAAATTTCATAGAGTAAGGTGTTGTCTTTTTCGTTTTTCAGAATACTGCAAGGTATATTCGTAATTTTTTTACACCAAAATAGCCATTGATGACTACCATTTTGACAGACAGTTTTAGTTTCTTAGATTTCATTTTTGTTTTTAAATAATTTTCTATTAAAAGTTTAAAAATGACTAAAAATCACTGATTTATTCCTTCACGAACCGTTGCCTGATCCATCACGCACCTGATGTAATACTTGATCGCCATTACCTAGTCCTTCACGTGCAATTTTCTCGATAAACGGAATGATGCCTGTGATGGTAGACAGTCAAAATAAACATCGACCTTGCAATATTTAGTCCTCATTAGATCTGCTTGACACATCTTTTCAGTTGTTCTAAGATAATGTCAATTTCTAAACGGTTAAAGACTTTAATATGTTTTAACCGTTTTTCTATTTTTTGCGCGTAGTATTTTAGATGTAAATTTTTTTATGCGGCATGAGTATAAAAGCAATGTTTTGGCGGTAATTAAGCTATCGAGGTTCCACACTAAGCCAGTTCGACAGGTTTATTGTATCAGTTTTTTATATTTCACAATTTTCTCTTTTCTCGTTGTAGATTACTTTGTATGTGTTTATCCATATTGTTCCTGCCAAAGAGTTCAAGCCAGATTTGTTTTTGTTAATTTTGTAATTAAATTTTTGCCCTAGCTGTTTAGTGTGGAACTCATACCCTGATTGGTGTTTTAGTCTTTATTTTGTTAAGAAATATTTTATGTTCGGATGAGCGAAGCGGAAGATAACATAATTTTATAAATGCGTTTTCCAAAGGGGTTGGTATTCAACTAGGTTATAACCACTCGGGTAGTAATTTTGGATAAACTGAACGACCCAGCAGCGACGTCGACCATTCTGAACATTGTTTGCTTAATTCAGATATGTATTCACTATATAGGTAAGCCTGCAAATGACTAGCAAAGAGTATGTAAAAAAATATAAGAAGTTTGTTCGATTTAACAGCCGATCAGTATAGTGAGGTGGGCAGGGGTGTACGTCTTTCTCCTTTCTCCCGCCCCATTGCTCCCTTCTCCCGTACCCTCTCTCCTTTCGTCCCATTGCTCCATTCTCCCGTATCCTCTCTCCTTCCCCCCTCTTTCATGTCTCGATCTCCCTTTCATTTCTTCTCCCCATTCTCCCTTTCTCGTCCTCTTTCTCCTTTCTTCTGCACCCCTATCCTTTCTCCCACACCCTATCGCCTTTCTCCTGGTCTCTGTCAAACTTGTCCGCCCCTCAGTATTATAGTTTTCCACTTTATATTTCAGGTTCCGCCGGAGTATTGGTTGGACATCCATTTGACACAGTTAAGGTACTTACTTACTGAAAAAATACTTGCTTTATAGAGGCAGTGTTTACCCGCATCCAGGAGTCAAGACGAAAATGTATGTAGCGTTCTTAAATAAACAGCAATTAGCAATGAATTCCGCCCAAACCGGTACTAGGAGCCATCTTGAACTTATTATGATGTGAAGCTCATTGTTGAAGGCCTCATGGCTCGGTGGGGGGGGGGGTCACTTCCAATATGTGATGAGATAGGGGTGAGCAGCTGGAATAGTTACCCTTTTCTTGCTTCCGATTATATAATATGGGTATCAAATTGTGATGAGAATATGTGATAAGGATAGGAAATTTCAGATGAGATCATATGATAAGGTCTGCAAAAAGCATCTAAACCAGATACCACTTCCACATTGATAAGGTGATAAGGTATCAAAATATGTCGTTTCACTACTTTGTGATCGAAAATACAGAATTTTATAATGTGTTAGATAAAGTTTCTATCTAAGAAGGATATACGGTACATACCGCTTGCTCATTGTATATGAAAGTCCTCCAGAAACAGTTCACAGACAAAAATTCTAGGACTAACAGAATTTCATGAAACTAATGACGGGGATATAAACTTTAAATAGATTTTTTTTCTGTGGTTTATACACTTTGCTTGTGTGTTAAAAGGCTTAAAACGCCACTTATGCAGTTTGTTAGCACAATTTCACGAAAACTGAATGAAATAAGTTGTATTTTTTATTGTTTTGGTAGTTGCATGTCTTTAAAATGACACATATATATACACCTAAGACTACATAAGCATATTTACAGGCTTAATGTTTGTATTTAATTTAGGTTCAACTTCAAGTACAGGGACCAGAAAATCGCTATAAAAATGTTTGGGACTGTGTATCAGCTATCAGAAAACAATCTTGGGTTGGTATTGTTAAAAGTTAGGAAAGCACTTTTCAGTATTCAGACAATCACAAGGACAAATCCGTAGAAGAAGACAAACTAAAATATATAAAATACAAGACAACACAGAAAACCAAAGCTTTAACAAAAAAAAAAGAATTTGATCACAACAGTCCCGTCATCCAACATGGCTGCTAGCCAGGTGTACTTAGTTTAAATATTGGACCCTATAAGCTTCTTCTTCTAGAAAATCACAGAATGGATTTTGACAAAACATGGCATGAATTAAATTTGTGAGGTCTGACAAAGTGTTGTTACTTTTGTGTCCACCCGTCATCCGATATGGCTGCCGAGATGAATTTAACATTTAACATTGGATCCTATCTTCTATAGAGACGCTGAATGGATTTAAACTTAACATATCATGAATAATACTTGTGTTGTTATCTTGGGTCGAATTGTCATCCAACATGGCTGCGAACGGTGTACTTAGTTTTGAATTGGACCCTGTAGGAAATGCATGCAAAGATCTTCTAGAAAACCCCTGATTTTTTTTTTTCAATTATACATGAGATGATGAGAATGAATGTTACTTATGAGGTGCTGGCAGAATTGAAAAATAGTTAAATGTTGTACCATTGGTCAAGTCAGTAAGAAGCGGAATAACTTGATTGTTCGATAGACAATATAGTAACACGTTTAATGATTGTGGAATAGTTCCACAGAGGAATCAGACACTCCTCTTCAAAATTTGAAAATCGAAAAAGTCCTTTTCAGCGTGGCCTTTTGGAAAGCATTTATTGTATTATGAAAAGTCGCCTGTCGGATGCCGTTATGTTTTATACAACAAGTTATGCAATTTTAGACGACCAGATTGATCATGAATTTATACTTAACACAGACTTCACTTTTGACATGTATATCAGAGTGCCTATTTTTCCCATAATATGCTTGCACCATTGCTAAAACTACTTTATAATTCATACTTCTGGAAATAAAACATGTTTTTGTCAACTGCATAAAACACCTCACACAAGAAGACATTTGTAAAAACAATGACGCGTTGAAGGCAATCGTTAACGTCAAACAAGAAAAGTGATGAGCAACCGTTATATGCCGAATGTTATAAACACTTAATCACTGTATTGGTAGGGTAAATATTGCAAGCCTTGGTCCTTTGACCGTGAAATACAAAGTTTGTGTGTCAGTGCATTCATTGTGGTTCTTGTCAACTTTTTCTTAAGATATCGTTAAGTCGAAAAGTTTTTCACAAACGGATACGACCGTTTTATCAAAGGTGTCTAAGACTTTTGAAACTTGTTCACAGAAGAAGAATTCTGTCTATATAGATACGATAAACAAGTAATGTTCAGCATTTAAACTTTTCAGTGCCTCATCAAATCAATATTTGATATTAAAACAACTTTTGTATAAATCGCAATATTTTCCATAAAAAATGGTTTTTCTTTTTACTTTAGTCTGAAGGATTCTTCCGGGGATTATCATGGCCATTGGTTTCAGTTGGCTTCACAAGTGCAGTTTTCTTTGGTGCTTATAGTCAGTCCTTGAAGTTCCTAGGTTCCAGTGTAGAAAAGCAGCATGATCGCCCTGACTATGTTAAAGTAGGAATAGCAAGTGCCATTGCAGGACTTGTCCAGCCTGTGGTATCTTGTCCTGTAGAAGTTATCAAAGTAGTCCTACAATCTCAGATTCCACATGGACACCAGAAAGGTAAATATGTGGTTTTAAACTGTAAGATAAGATGTTTCTTTCGTTCAAGAAATTTTCCATTGATTTGTTCTTTACATTTACTCTTAATAGATAAACTTTCGATGAGTTTTCATCATAGCGGTGTCGAAAAGACTTAATGTTGCAGCTGGGTATGTTTCGATTTATCGATGAGGTCGTCAATGATGAGCACGCTACCATAGTAAACGAATTCGAATTTGATACGATCAGCTTTACTGTGCAATCAATCTACAGGTAACGTCTAATTCTAAATCTCTGCAAGCACTATTGAAAATTAACAAAGTTTTGTGCATTGGACCACTAATGGAACTAGACATCGGAGAGATGGCAGCCATCTCTGTGGGCCCGCTATAATAAGTGCAAATTTAAGTGTGTGTGGACACTATACAGGTGTGGACACAATAAAAGTGTTAAAGTGATCAACTACTTATTAAATAGCAAAAGCATACCACAAATGACGAAAAAGTTATAGCCAGGACACAACTGATCATTAAGAAATCAATAATCTGACCTTGAATACAAAGGTCAAAATCAAAGGTCACCAATCATAGTTCATAACAGATCGTCTCAAAGTGATCTATCCATATGCAAAATAAGCTTATCCCAGAAGACAAAAACAAATTATAGCCAAGACACAACTTGTCATTATAAAAAAACAATAATCTGACCTTGACGACAAAGTTCAAGGACAGAGATGACCAATCATGGTTCATGACACATCGTCTTGAGGTGTTCTATCTACATGCAGAATATCAAAAGCCTACCTCAAAAGACAAAAGAGTTATATCCCGGACACGATTTGTCATTATAAAAACAATAATCTGACCTTGATGACAAAGGTCAAGGTCAAAGGTCACCAATCATGGTTCATTACACATCGTGTCGAAGTGATCTATCTACATGCAAAATATCAAAAGCCTATCTCAAAAGACAAAAAAGTTATAGCCCGGACACAACTTTGTTACGGACGGACAGAGTGATTACTATAGGGTGTCCGCCATTTTGTGGCGGGGCCCTAATGACCTACATTGTAATGTTATGCAACTTCATCAGTGTCTCTTTAACGAAAAGCAAATGTCCACAAACATACAAGATGGCTTTAGTGGTATAGACAAATTTCTTTCAGCGTTTCCATGTCTTGGGTACCGTTTCCAAAAGCGATCGCTTAGTTAACGTACACATCCATGTTTTCTATGGGATAACGTGCACGTTAATTTAACGATCGCTCCTGGTAACAGGACCTTCAATTAACAATAACAGTGATATGGTGTAAATGCACATGAGACAAAGTCTCTACAAATACATAATTAAATCAAGCAATGGAACAACGATCGTTGTTCTTCAAGCATTTTATCGTTTTGAGATTTTTTGCAAGTCTTTGCAAATAAAGTAGTAACCATCTTTCTATGTATATTTTCAGAATCAAAATTTTACCGTGGACCGTTACAAGGAGTAATTGAAATTATTAAACAAAATGGTTTCAAAGGAATGTACCGGGGCTTCACAACACATTGTTCATTAAATAGTGTTGGTTCAATAATATATTTAACATCATTTGAATTTATGTCCCACGAAGGATCACGAACAAAACTTGTACCACAACCAATAGTGAATTTCTTCGCTGGAGGATTATCTGGAATAATTTTTTGGTGTTCAATTCTTCCACTGGATTTTGTCAAAAGTCGCCTCCAGGCTGACACAGAAAGGAAGATTTACAAAAATTTTCTAGACTGTGGTATAAAAAGTTATAAAGAAAATGGGCTAAAGACGTTTTACCGTGGGGTAGGGGTTACGTGTGTGAGGGCTTTTGTAATAAATGCTGTTGTTTTAATGGTATATTCTGAATACATGAAATTCTTTGATGCAAAGTTTCTTCCATAAAATATTTGATATGGTATGAAAATAAATAATATATAAATAGTAGTATGATCGACTCATTTGGTAACCATGCATGGTTGATATAACTTTTTTTCCAGCAAACTAACGTTCAAATTTTATACCAATACATACACACTTTGTGTCAACACATATCCATTCAGTGGTTTGCTATCGTATATAATGCCGAACATTTTGTAGCCGAAAAGATTAAATTTGTTTTCACTTCAAACATTGTGATGCAATACTGAGTAAGTAAATTGCAAGGCATGCAATGGGGTTTTTGGAAAGTTTCTTCAGGTGGTATTGTTGGACATAAACTCTGTTTTTTTCAACATGTTCCTGAAGAGTTTATATTTCGGCAATTGGCTTGCCATCCAGAATTTCCTAAGTGAATATTTAGTTTTGACCTTGAAACAGCTCACATTGGTCAAAAATTCATGCTTTAATGTTGTTTCATATACAAGTACATATATGCTACAAATGCTTGAAATATATACAATGTAAATGGTTTAAATGTGGAGACATATGAGTAGTGGAAATTCAAAAATAAAGTCATATAGTAACTTGTTCACTGCGAGATATAATAAAAAGAATGTAAGCACTCTTTAATGTCATTCATCCAGTTGCTATTCTAATCACCGACCCTGTGCATAGAATAACCTGCAAATGTGTAGAGCACACCCGTCCTGCATTAACAGGCTGAACCAGTATTGAATTGCATAACAGACTGGGATAGAATAAAGTAGAGCACCATAAGGCATTAACAGGTTGGGCCAGAATAATGTACAGCGCCGTAGACTAAACCAGAATCGAACTGAACCAGAATATATACTGTAATATTGCATACTACAGATCATACAATAGCAAGAGAAGACATTTACTGCTAAGAACAATAGACCATTTGCCAATTCAAACGGAATTCCCGAATTTGACCTCGCGTTTTACAAACTTGGACAAAGGGAAGCAACTCTAGACCGGACAAACACGGTTAGTGGTATCATGTGCGCAATTATTGACTTTCGAACAGGGATCCAGTTTTGAACCCAAAGCTGTATTCAGTATTAAGCACTACAACTCCTACGATTGGTGGATAATAAAATTAAATGTTTTAAGATAAAATACTATGTCATGTTACAATTCGGTTTATAGCAAATCTTATTTCAACAATGTAACCCAGAGGTGATAATTTGACCTTTTATGGGATCTGGTCGACACAAAAATATTTTATTATTTTGAATATACCCCTTTTTGAGCCCCAATTTACACCAAGAATCGCCGCATGACCCCCCATTTTTTATTTTGGAATTCGAAAGATCTGTATGAGTACTTGTTATTTTCAGGACCCTCGGGATGAAAAAAAGCCTTCGTCTATTTTTAGTTTATCGCTAAACAGGGGAACCCCCCTATGGAAAATGCATTGTAAATAATTGCGCACTTGTAACCTAGTTTCCAACGTAAACTAACCAAAATGTAAAAATTACTTTCTCTTGACCTGTAAGGATTCCAAACTTCGACTTTGGTGAACTTTATCAAAATAATATGACCTTTTATGTGTCTGTTTGATTTGCTTTATATCCCAATAGATTTCATATACCAGAATGCTGATTTATAAGGGTTTCTTCGGTAAATGTGACAACCTGTCCGGTGTCACGTGACGTTGATTGAGTCAAAATTTTAAAGAAAGGAACCAAAGTCGGTAATTGGCAAATCACCTATTAACCTACAGAACCTAAAAGTAAAGCCTATCTATATACGGTCTGTTTAGGACAATTAACCTACAGAAACTAAAAGTAAAGCCTATCTGTATAAGGTCTTTTAAGGACAATTAACCTACAGAACCTACAGGTAAAGCCTATCTATATACGGTCTGTTAAGGACAGACATTATGAAATTTCAAAACTACGATAGTTTATACATTTATTTCATTATCCACAGCACCATATCATTAGAACATCAATTTAGCACTATAAAGGATTATAGAAGTTTATTTAAAGTTCATAAGACATCGTATTCAAACAGATGTTTCCTTCCCGGAAGGGCTTCTCTTTCTGTTCTTTGTCATTTCAGTGAGTATACTGTTAATTTCATCTGCTGTCTTGTGGTTGTTGTAGTTGTCTATTTCACTATTTAGAACGGGAATGTTAGATGCTGTCATGACACATTCTTTGAGGTAACTAAGACATGCTGTTGTCAATTCTGGTACGTGGAATTCTGCAGCTGCACACATCAGTCCAACTACTGTTGTTACGTCAATCACAATACTTCCTGTATGTAAAAAGTCAACGAACTTGCTGAAGACCATGATGTCGTAGTTGTTGATGAAAATATTAATATTACTGCTTCGGTTTTCATTTTTCTTTGTTTTCCTAAAACGTTGTTGGTTCTGTTGTTGTATGATCTTATCTTGTAGCACCTTACATCTGGAAGCTATTACTGCTTTCAAACCATGGACTTGATGTGCCTGTGGTCCAATATGAAATGTAACATCACAAAGCTCGGGCATTGTTAGGATATATTTCATGTTGCTTATCAAGGCATCTGTACTTGTCATGCCAATACTGTCGTCGATATCATCAAGATCATCTAAATCGTCGCCATCATCACTGGAGAGGTCCGTCTCTGATGCTGATCCGGTACTGCTATATTCAGAACTCTTCTCTGGTGAAGGCGATTCAGATTCCACATCAGAAACGAAGACTGGAGAGTCGTATCCCGACAGTGAATTATCTTCATTTTCATTTGAGTTCAGAAGTGGAAGTTTGTCTTTTGAAAAGAAAGCCATCTTGTCAAATTTTTATGCTTTGTGAATTAAAATGTTGATATAAAACTTTCCTTCAGGTCTTTATATATATGTTTGAAATGTCAACAGGCTTCCCAAAAACTCACTGAAGAGCAAACACTTGGAAGTGAGTTAGTCTGCCATTTAATTAACTAATTAATTAATTGTTAAACGGGGAGCCTCTTGTAATCATGTGTCGTTACTTGATATTGAATTACCTACTAGTAAATCATTAATGATTTTCAAAGATAATTTGACACCGCCTCATTAACTGATTAATTACCCACTACTTAGTGATTTTCATAGAAATTTGACGCCGTCTCATTAACTGATTAATTACGCTATCAGGATTATTTGGTCCGCTCTCAATTTTTATTTGCATAATTTTCTCGTGAATTTAGCTGCTTCTGTTGAATACACCGATAGTGAACATCGGGGTGAACATTCTCCTGTTTGTAACGTTGGTCCACTACGGAGTTTGGTTCTGCATGGATGTGCAATACAATGAATTTTAACCAAAAAAAAAAAAAAACTACAAAAATTGTCAAAATCTGTCAAAATTGCTTTCAAGTGGGAAGTTCAGTGACTTAATCTTTTATCTAAAGCTGTGAAAATACATTTGAATTGATTTTGTTATGATAGTGCATATTTGTTAAAACAGATTTGTAGAATATTTAATGCATTCGCAAATTTGATATGTTGTACAAAATAAATTCACGAGAAAGTGGCCATACCTCTTTAACTTGAAATAAGTATGTATCCAATCCCGTTAGTTATATTACTCCAGCAACAAGTTTTTTTCTGACAATTTAAATTTTTAGTATTTACAAAATCTTTATTGCAAACAAAATCTAAACTCAATAAAAGATAAACAAGATGAAAAGCTGATAGTAAACCGTGTTTCATGATGATGGCCATCTTTGATAGGTTAATGACCTGCCGAATATACTTTTGAAAAGCATATTCTATTGTAACTAATTTTGGTTCTAAGGGACCGACAATTTAACCTGAAGGGGGGGGGTTATGGTTTTTTTTTCTGGACAGAAAATTTTTTTCGCGCTTCGCGCGAAACAAATTATTTATTTTTGCACGCGTATCAACAAAATATTTTTTTT
>MJUU01067330.1:88611-99560 GCA_002080025.1 Modiolus philippinarum | reverse complement strand
TTCAAGTTAAATGGTTGGTCCCTAACTGGTCTAGAAGTTTCTGGGAGGAAATTTTCGAATATAACGAAATATGGTATTGTCCAAACGGGTGCGAGGCGGGACATTGCGTCCATTAGACGTATTTTCTTATATTTCTATGGTATTGCATATGCCATTGAAATTATGCATTGTGAATGTCCTTGCTGTACTTGGGAGAGGGCGATCTAAGCTGTGGCAACTTGTGTTCAGTCCCTTTGTAAGATTATTTACAAACAAACTACGATTAAACTACCTTTTGTTGAAAGAACAATCTAAGGACCATAATGACTTTGTCCAAATTTGCCACTGAGTAGTTTCTTAGAAAATTAGAAGATCTTTGAATGTGTTTTCCATCTTGTCCAATGTTATACTATGTTCCCCACTGGTTGCCATCTTGGATGAAGTACTGACCTGCTGGAAGGAACTCTCTAAGGACAATTTTGACTACGTTTGGTTTTAATTTGAATAGAAATTTCTGAGAAGAGACCTTTGAATGTGTTTTTCCACAGGGCCCAAACATTTTTCCCGTCTGGTGGGGATGGGAGGCAGACCTGCAGGATCTCATTTTTACAGGGGCCATTAAGGACGCTTATGACCAAGTTTGGTTTCCATTGGCCCATTGATTTCAGAAAATTTCTTTGAATGAAAAGTGTGTGACGAGTGGATAAAGGAAACCAAGAGCCCGGATGGCAAAAACTCGCCGTGCAATAACGAGGTGAACTGAAAATGTTCATTTGACCATAGAATTGAGGTTAAGGAATCAAATGCCATATTGCATATAGTCATGTAAACCCAAATACATACCCATATACCATCTTTCATTTACTATGCCAATTACAGATAACGAGAAACTGACCTTATAACACAAGAGGCTCCCAAGAGCCTGTATCGCTCAGTTGACAATGGCTGACAAGGAGATATGGCACTTCCAATAGGTCTGTACCAAACTGGTAGCCCTCTGGATATTGTTAAGAGCTGTCAGTCACAAATTTTGAAAGGAACTATCCAAGGACTTTTGTGATCAAGTTTTTTTCGAATTAGATGGGTGTTTTCGAGATCAAATAATTTTAATGGTTTCAAACGTTAAACAGTGTTCCCTGCTGGCCTCCATCTTGGATGAAGTATCGCCCTGCCAGACATCTTTTAGGAAGGGATTGTCTAAAGACCATTGTGACGAAGTTTGGTTCTAATTGGAATGTTTATCAAAACCAAATTCTTTTAATGCTTTCCAAAGTTAAACTGTGTTCGCTGCTGGCCTCCATCTTGGATGAAGTATAACCCTGCTAGATATCCGTTTTTGGAAGGGACTGTCTAAGGACCGTTGAGACTAGGTTTGGTTCTAATTTGAATAGTAGTAGTAGTTTTTTGAGAGTATTATTGAATGCATTTTCCATTTGGCCAATGTAAAACTATGTGTTTCGCCTAGTCGCTGACGGACGTCTTTTAGGAAGGGATTGTCTAAGGACCATTGTGACGAAGTTTGGTTCTAATTGNGTACAACCCTGCTAGATATCCGTTTTTGGAAGGGACTGTCTAAGGACCATTGAGACTAGGTTTGGTTCTAATTTGAATAGTAGTAGTAGTTTTTGAGAGTATTATTGAATGCATTTTCCATTTGGCCAATGTGAAACTATGTGTTTCGCCTAGTCGCTGACGGACGTCTTGGATGAGGTATACGATACGATTTCTGATATAGGTCCCTAAGGGTCTTCTTCACCAGACTCTTGGTCTCCAACAATACATGCTATTTTTTCTGCCTCCCGATTTAAATGAAGTCTGAGTAGTGTATTCCTCTTTTTCCATTACTTTATTCAAGCAAGATCTGAAATAAATTAGTGAGGACAAATTTGTAATTTCATCTAGTAATCTATCAAAAATTCTTGGAACTCGTACAGAAAGGCACCTTTCCTTAGCTTAGTATTAAATCTTTGACTGAGTGAATTTGTCCTAGTGCTAAATGTTTACCCTGTATCTGTCATTACTTATACAATATTACATGTATCTGCATCATAAATTTTCCATGTATTATTTTTGTAGGCCTCAATTAAGTCCCCTCTTAACCTTTTGTATGCCAAAGTTGGCAATCTTAGTCTCAATTCTTCCTCAATATACCTTAAATTTTTGAATGCAGAGATTTGTTTAGAAGGCCTTCTATGCACATTCTCTATTTCACAGTCTTCTTATGTAGAGGCCTGACTGAATTTGCATAATCAAGTTGTGATTTAACTGTTTCATAATTGGAAGAAATGATATGCCGGATATATATTNTATTTCGCAGAACTTGATTACTCTTTATTCAGGGGCCGACTCCAACCTGCCGTTGGGTGTGGGGTTTTCTCACCGTTCATTGAAGATCTTATGGTGGCTTTGAGTTGTTATTACTCACCTTTGGGTCGTTGTCTCTTTGACACATTCCCCGTTTCCCTTCTTTTTTCTATCATATATGGACCATTGTGACTAAGCTTTGTTCTTATTGCACAGGTGCCTTTCAAGGTCTTTGAATGTGTTCTCTTGGGTCCAATGTTGAACTTTCGTCTTTGTTCCCCATTTGCAGCCATCTTGGCTGAGGTATGGTCCTGCAGGATACCTTTTTTGAAGGTGACCATCTAAGAACCATTGTGACTAGATTTGTGGTGTGTTTTCAACAGGGCCAATCTTTTAACTTTGTTCCCCGGCCACTATCTTTGATGAGGTACAGACAGGGCAAATACTTTTTAATGAAGAGACAATCTAAGGACAATGATGACTAAGTTTGGTTCTAATTGGTTTGGTAGTTTCTGGGAAAAGATCTTTGAAAATATTTTTAATAGGGGCAATTGTTCAACTATGTTCCAAACTGGCAGCCATTTTGGATAAAGTATATCTTTTTTTAAAGGACCATCTAAAGACTATTGTGACTAAGTTTGATCATAATTAGATTAGCAGTTTCTGAGATCTTTAAATGTGTTTCCCATAGGTTCTAATATTAAGCTATGTTCCCTGCTGGCAGCCGTCTTTGATAAACTAGACCTGTTGGAAACATTTTTACCATTTTGACTAGATTTCATTCAATTAGACAAGTAGTTTCTGAGGAGAAAATCTGAATGTGTTTTTCATTGGGGTCAATGTCAAAATACCTTCTCCTATGGCAGCCATTTTGGATGAGGTACCAACCTATTGTATTCCCTTTTTTTGGACAGGACAACCTAAGAACCATTGTGAATAATTTTGTTTATAATTATACTAGAAGTTCCTGGGAAGATCTTTGAACGTGTTTCCCATAAGTTTCAATTAGTGTAACAGACTGGATCTTGAATGAGGTATATAACTGCAGGATATCTTTTTCAGAAGGGACTGTCTAAGGACCATTTTGAATTTAATTGGACTAGAAGTTTCTGGGAAGATCTTTGAATGCTTGCTGACTTTTTGGGTGAAGTACAGACCTTCAAGATACTCTTTTTTGGCAGATACCATCTAAAGGTCATTGTGACTAAGTTTTGTTCTAACTGGAGTAGCAGTCTCTGAGAAGAACATTTTTAAACGTGTTTTTCATAGGGTCCAATGCTAACTATGTCTCCTGCTTGAAGCTATCTTGGATGAGGTACGGTTCTGACCTGCCAGATATCTCTGCTTGAAGCTATCTTGGATGAGGTACGGTTCTGACCTGCCAGATATCTTCTTTGGAAGGGACCTTCTAAGGACAATTGTAGTATAAATTGTTTATAATTGGACTAGTACTTTCTGAGAAAATGATCTTTAAATCTGTTTCCAACCAGTTCCAATGTTCAACTTTGTTCCCTGCTGGTGGCCATTTTGGGTGACCTGCTTGATACTTTTCTTGGAATGGACAATCTAACGACCATTGTGACTAAGTTTGGTTCAAATTGGAGTAGTCAGTTGTGAGATCTTTGAATGCGTTCCCAAAAAGTTCAAATGTTAATCTAAGTTTCCCACTAGGGGCTATCTACAATGATGTATAGACCAATCAAATTTTTTTTGCCAAAGATTTTTGAATGTTCTTTTGATAAGGTCCAGTGTCGAACTATATCCCCAAATGGCTGCCATCTTGGATGATGTACAGACTTGCAGGAAGGGGACAACTAAAGGACTATATTGTGACCAGCCCACCCCCACCCCCACCTAAAAAGGTGATTTTGACGTTTTTTTTTCGTACTTAAGTCGTCCCAGAGAACCAGAAGTGGTGCCGAACCGGCTTCTCTTCGCGCCAGTAGCTATGCCTGTAACACCACTTTCATTTCTGAATCTTTGACATAAATAGCGTAAAAATTGTTCATGACAGAGAAATGTATGGAAAGCTGGTAGTGTCAAAATCACTCAATTTCCTTACTTTCCACTGAATTTAGCCGCAGTTTCTTTCTGTGGGACATTGTTCCTAAAATAGTGATATTTCTGTTATTCTCAATCATCTTTCTACATTATTCAACCGAAGTTCGAGCATTTTCACCTTCTTTTCTCCAGCGGAAATATCGTTGAGTTACCTACCCTCCCTTAAATTAGACGATTTTTTTAATTTTCTGTTTCTGGGGCTCCTTCAACAGCCGTTATTACTACAAAAAAGGTCTTTAAAACTACTACATATAACTGCTGCTGACATTTGCCATTAGGCTGCAGGACACGCACAAAAAGTTTGCAATTGAAATGTATGGAGGGCCATGGTGCACATCAATACAGTCTTAGGTAGTAGAGCGACTATATGCGTCACCGGTAGATAAAGTGTTAAAACAGATTTGTAGAATATTTAATGCATTCGAAAATTTGATATGTTGTATAAAATAAATTCACGAGAAAGTGGCCATACCCCTTTAACTTGAAATAAGTATGTATCCAATCCCGTTAGTTATATTACTCCGGCAACAAGTTTTTTTCTGACAATTTAAATTTTTAGTATTTACAAAATCTAAACTCAATAAAAGATAAACAAGATGAAAAGCTGATAGTAAACCGTGTTTCATGATGATGGCCATCTTTGATAGGTTAATGACCTGCCGAATATACTTTTGAAAAGCATATTCTATTGTAACTAATTTTGGTTCTAACTGGTCTAGTAATTTCTGGGAGGAAATTTTCGAATATAACGAAAAATGGCATTGTCCAAACGGGTGCGAGGCGGGACATTGCGTCCATTAGACGTATTTTCTTATATTTCTATGGTATTGCATATGCCATTGAAATTATGCATTGTGAATGTCCTTGCTGTACTTGAGATAGGGCGATCTAAGCTGTGACAACTTGTGTTCAGTCCCTTTGTAAGATTATTTACAAACAAACTACGATTAAACTACCTTTTGTTGAAAGAACAATCTAAGGACCATAATGACTTTGTCCAAATTTGCCACTGAGTAGTTTCTTAGAAAATAAGAAGATCTTTGAATGTGTTTTCCATGCAGTCCAATGTTATACTGTTCCCCACTGGTTGCCATCTTGGATGAAGTACTGACCTGCTGGAAGGAACTATCTTAGGACAATTTTGACTACGTTTGGTTTTAATTTGAATAGAAATTTCTGAGAAGAGACCTTTGAATATGTTTTTCCACAGGGCCCAAACATTTTCCCCGTCTGGTGGGGATGGGAGGCAGACCTGCAGGATCTAATTTTTACAGGGGCCATTAAGGACGTTATGACCAAGTTTGGTTTCCATTGGCCCATTGATTTCAGAAAAGTTCTTTGAATGAAAAGTGTGTGACGAGGGGACAAAGGAAACCAAGTGCCCGGATGGCAAATACTCGCCGTGCTATAACGTGGTGAACTGAAAATGTTCATTTGACCACAGAATTGAGGTTAAGGAATCAAATGCCATATTGCATATAGTCATGTAAACCCAAATACATACCCATATACCATCTTTCATTTACTATGCTAATTACAGATAACGAGAAACTGACCTTATAACACAAGAGGCTCTCAAGAGCCTGTATCGCTCAGTTGACAATGGCTGACAAGGAGATATGAATGACACTTCCAATAGGTCTGTACCCAACTGGTAGCCCTCTGGATATTGTTAAGAGCTGTCAGTCACCAATTTTGAAAGGAACTATCCAAGGACTTTTGTGATCAATTTTTTTTCGAATTAGATGGGCGTTTTCGAGACCAAATTATTTTAATGGTTTCAAACGTTAAACAATGTTCCCTGCTGGCCTCCATCTTGGATGAAGTATCGCCCTGCCAGACATCTTTTAGGGAGGAATTGTCTACGGACCATTGTGACGAAGTTTGGTTCTAATTGGAATGTTTATCAAGACCAAATTCTTTTAATGCTTTCCAAAGTTAAACTGTGTTCGCTGCTGGCCTCCATCTTGGATGAAGTACAACCCTGCTAGATATCCGTTTTTGGAAGGGACTGTCAAAGGACCGTTGAGACTAGGTTTGGTTCTAATTTGAATAGTAGTAGTAGTTTTTTGAGAGTATTATTGAATGCATTTTCCATTTGGCCACTGTGAAACTATGTGTTTCACCTAGTCGCTGACGGACGGCTTGGATGAGGTATACGATACGATTTCTGATATAGGTCCCTAAGGGTCTTCTTCACCAGACTCTTGGTCTCCAACAATACATGCTATTTTTTCTGCCTCCCGATTCCGATTTAAATGAAATTTCAGCCTTGTAGTCTGAGTAGTGTATTCCTCTTTTTCCATTACTTTATTCAAGCAAGATTTGAGATAAATTAGTGAGGACAAATTTGTAATTTCATCTAGTAATCTATCAAAAATTCTTGGAACTCGTACAGAAGAGCACCTTTCCTTAGCTTAGTATTAAATCTTTGACTGAGTGAATTTGTCCCAGTGCTAAATGTTTACCCTGTATCTGTCATTACTTATATAATATTACATGTATCTGCATCATAAATTTTCCATGTATTATTTTTGTAGGCCTCAATTAAGTACCCTCTTAACCTTTTGTATGCCAAAGTTGGCAATTTTAGTCTTTCAATTCTTCCTCAATACACCTTAAATTTTTGAATGCAGAGATTTGCTTAGAAGGCCTTCTATGCACATTCTCTATTTCACAGTCTTCTTATGTAGAGGCCTGACTGAATTTGCATAATCAAGTTGTGATTTAACTGTTTCATAATTGGAAGAAATGATATGCCGGATATATATTTTTGTGGAAAGGGTCTTTTTTCTAGTTAGTTTACTTTATGTCTATAGGAGTCTAGGATCATGTGTATTTCGCAGAACTTGATTACTCTTTATTCAGGGGCCGACTCCAACCTGCCGTTGGGTGTGGGGTTTTCTCACCGTTCATTGAAGATCTTATGGTGGCTTTGAGTTGTTATTACTCCCCTTTGGGTCGTTGTCTCTTTGACACATTCCCCGTTTCCCTTCTTTTTTCTATCATATATGGACCGTTGTGACTAAGCTTTGTTCTTATTGCACAAGTGCCTTTCAAGGTCTTTGAATGTGTTCTCTTGGGTCCAATGTTGAACTTTCGTCTTTGTTCCCCATTTGCAGCTATCTTGGCTGAGGTATGGTCCTGCAGGATACCTTTTTTGAAGGGGACCATCTAAGAACCATTGTGACTAGATTTCCTCCCAATTGGACCAGTAGTTTCTGAGATCTTTGAATGTGTTTTCAACAGGGCCAATCTTTTAACTTTGTTCCCCGGCCACTATCTTGGATGAGGTACAGACAGGGCAAATACTTTTTAATGAAGAGACAATCTAAGGACCATGATGACTAAGTTTGGTTCTAATTGGTTTGGTAGTTTCTGGGAAAAGATCTTTGAAAATATTTTTAATAGGGGCAATTGTTCAACTGTGTTCCAAACTGGCAGCCATCTTGGATAAAGTATATCTTTTTTTAAAGGACCATCTAAAGGGTATTATGACTAAGTTTGATCATAATTAGATTAGCAGTTTCTGAGATCTTTAAATATGTTTCCGGTAGGTTCCAATATTAAGCTATGTTCCCTGCTGGCAGCCGTCTTTGATAAACTAGACCTGTTGGAAACATTTTTGGAAATGACCATTATGACTAGATTTCATTCAAATTAGACTAGTAGTTTCTGAGGAGAAAATCTGAGTGTGTTTTTCATTGGGGTCAATGTCAAAATACCTTCTCCTATGGCAGCCATTTTGGATGAGGTACCAACCTATTTGAATTCCTTTTTTGGACAGGACAACCTAAGAACCATTGTGAATAATTTTGTTTATAATTATACTAGAAGTTCCTGGGAAGATCTTTGAATGTGTTTCCCATAAATTTCAATTAGTGTAACAGACTGGATCTTGAATGAGGTATATAACTGCAGGATATCTTTTTCAGAAGGGACTATCTAAGGACCATTTTGAATTTAATTGGACTAGAAGTTTCTGGGAAGATCTTTGAATGCTTGCTGACTTTTTGGGTGAAGTACAGACCTTCCAGATACACTTTTTTGGCAGAGACCATCTAAGGATCATTGTGACTAAGTTTTGTTCTAATTGGAGTAGCAGTTTCTGAGAAGAACATTTTTAAATGTGTTTTTCATAGGGTCCAATGTTAAACTATGTCTCCTGCTTGAAGCTATCTTGGATGAGGTACGGTTCTGACCTGCCAGATATCTCTGCTTGAAGCTATCTTGGATGAGGTACGGTTCTGACCTGCCAGATATCTTCTTTGGAAGGGACCTTCTAAGGACAATTGTAGTTTAAATTGTTTATAATTGGACTAGTACTTTCTGAGAACATGATCTTAAAATATGTTTCCAACCAGTTCCAATGTTCAACTTTGTTCCCTGCTGGTGGCCATCTTGGGTGACCTGCTTGATACTTTTCTTGGAAGGGACAATCTAACGACCATTGTGACTAAGTTTGGTTCAAATTGGACTAGTCATTTGTGAGATCTTTGAATGCGTTCCCAAAAAGTTCAAATGTTAATCTAAGTTTCCCACTGGGGGCCATCTACAATGAGGTATAGACCAATCAAATTTTTTTTTTGCCAAAGATTTTTGAATGTTCTTTTGATAAGGTCCAATGTCGAACTACATTCCAAAATGGCTGCCATCTTGGATGATGTACAGACTTGCAGGAAGGGGACAACCAAAGGACTATTGTGACCAAGTTTGGTTCCAAATGGTGCAGTGGTTTCAGCAGAGAACATCTTTAAATGAAATGTTTACAACAGACGGACAGACGACAGATAACAAAGGCTCACTCTAGCTTTAGCCAGATGAGCTAACAAGACCATATGAAATTGAAGGCTGCGACAAAAGGACATAGCTTAGTCTTGCACTATGTAAGACCAACCAGTATACCAAATATCATCGACTTACCACTCACAGTTATTCAGAAACTCATCTAACTATAATTTTGCATGTGTAATTTTGACACAGTAACTAGAACGTGGAGTTGAAATTAAAGTCAAGACTCTATGGCAGACAGCCTTGTACTTTCAAATACAAACCTATACTAAATGTCAATGATTTTCTATCATTTACTGAAGTCAAGATCAAATGCTATACCGCAGACAGTCATGTATATCAGTGACCACCCAAATTTAGTTATACTACCACCAGACTAAACTAGAAAAAATTGTGAGCAAAGCTCACTTATAACCCCCGCTCCCCCATTTGACTCCAGAAGTAAATAAAAGGCTACGCCGAGCGCAGCATGGTACGACCGCAGCATGGCTAATACTAAAATTTGAACAAGTGTAATTCTAAATGAATGAGGACACAGTAAAGAGCTTGATACAGTAATTAAATGGACACAATATGGAGCTTGAATCAGTTGCAATTTTGGCCCCTTTGGCCCCTTTAGCTCAGAAACCGGAAAAGCTATGCCAAATTTGTTGACTAACTACTGAAAGCTTATATCAAGAAGAATCCAAAGAAAAAAAATCCCATCAAAATCCGATGTAAAATAAAGATTTCACATATTTCGAAAATTTGCAATTTTGGCCCCTTTGACCCCTAGTAGCTCTGAAACGGTAAGAGCTACGCAAAATCCGTTGACATACTACCGAAAGCTTATATCTGGGACTAATATAACATATATATATATTAGCCCCAGCTTATATCAAGAGGAATTCAAAGAAAAAAATCCCATCGAAATCCGATGAAAAATAAAAATTTCAGGTAATCAGCAAATTTGCAATTTTGGCCCCGTTCGGCCCCTCATAGCTGGGAAAGGAAACAAGTTACCAAAAATATAAAAGTTGAGCGCTGTATTAATTTTTCATAAGGAATCTAATGAAAAAACTGCATCAAAATCGAACATACAATGAAAAAAATTGATTTTTGAAATTTCCCCCTTTTGGGACCGATTTATCTCATTAACGGTACATGTGACATACTTCCAATTGGAAATTTCCTTAGGATTACACTGAAAGAAACCCCATCAAAATCCGATAAATAATAAATATTCTACAGCCCAATATATGAAACACCTAATTTGACCCTTTTTTAAAAAACGGGCGGGGCCACAATACCCAAAACCAATCCCAACCTTCCTTTTGTAACAAGCAACATTATGCTAAAATTTCATAAGGATTGATCAACTAGAACTGAAGTTATCGCACGGAAATGAAGTGTCTACAGACGCCGCCGCCGCGGACGAAGACGACGCGCCAGTATCATACCAATATACGACCTCAAAATTTTTTGGGGTCGTATAAAAATTAAAAAAAAAAAAAATTAGTCATATTAAAAATCATATTAGATTTTTAATAAAGGGCTACGCCGAGCGCAGCATGATATGACCGCAGCATGTCGACCACTGAAGTTTGAATAAGGACACAGTAACTAGATGGACACAATGAGGAGCTTGACGCAGTAATTAGCTGGATACAAACTAAGGAACATTAAAATTAGCCCTTTTCATCCCTGAATGCTCCAAAACTGTAAGATTTGATCAAAATTGTTGACATACTACTGACAGCAAATATCAAGATGAATCCAAAGAAAAAAATCCCCATCAAAATCCGATTAAAAATAATGACTCAACATATTTTCAA
>MJUU01067330.1:69328-83352 GCA_002080025.1 Modiolus philippinarum | reverse complement strand
TACAAGTTGTAGTATCCCAGATCTGGACTCTTACAAAAACTTTAACCTAAGTCACTCATGCATGAGTGACCTAATTTTTACCTGGAGCTTCGTAACTTTCCAAGACACATCTACATACAAAATATTATTCCTCTACGACTTGTAGTATCCCAGATCAGGACTCTTACAAAAACTTTAACCTAAGTCACTCATGCATGAAATGTAGGTCAAAGTGACCTAATTTTTATCTTGAGCTTCGTAACTTTACAAGCATATCTACATACAAAATTTTCTTCCTCTACAAGTTGTAGTATCCCACATCTGGACTCTTACAAAAACTTTAACTAAGTCACTCATGCATGAAATGTAGGTCAAATCCACCTATTCTATATATCAACCTCAAGTACTCCTCAAGATACATCCATGGACAAAACATTGTCCATCTATGACTTGTTATTCAAAAGATATATGGTCTTAAGTTTGAATGGACGGACAAACTGACGAACGGGTAAAACGCTATATCCCCTCCCCAACTTCGTTGGGCAAGGGGATAACAATGACATCTCGGCAAACAGGAAGTGCTTACAGTGTAACCTGGAAATCCGAATACATGACAGATTGGACCATAAGGAAGTTCTGTGCAAAACAACAATTGAACCCCACTTACAGTTTCAGAAAAAATTGTGACGAAAAATTCCATATATTGTACAACAATGACGTCTCGGCAAACAGGAAGTGCTTACTGCATAACCTTGAAATCACAATACACAGTAGATTAGACTATAAGGAAGCTCTGTGCAAAACAACAATTGAATCCAACTTACAGTTTCAGAAAAAATTGTGACGAAAAATTCCATATATTGTACAACAATGAAAAACAATGACGTCTCGGCAAACAGGAAGTGCTTATGANNCTTACAGTTTCAGAAAAAATTGTGACGAAAAATTCCATATGCTGTACAACAATGAAAAACAATGACGTCTCGGCAAACAGGAAGTGCTTATGACGTAACCTTGAAATTCGAATACACAATAGATTGGACCAAAAGGAAGCTCTGTGCATAACAACAATTGAATCCCTACAGTTTCAGAAAAAATTGTTACGAAAAATTCCATATGCTGTACAACAATAAAAAAAAAAAAGTCTCGGCAAACAGGAAGTACTTATGCGGTAACCTTGAAATCTGTATATTCTTATCAGACCATCAGGAGTTTTTGCCAAAATATGACTTCATTCTGTAAAGAAAAGTGTGGTTACGGACAGACGAACGAACAAACGAACGGAGGTAAACCAGTATACCACCACTACTATGTAGCGAGGGTATAAATATTGGAAATAATTCCATAAAGTAAGGTGCACATTTTCAAAATATATCTAGGGTGCACATTTTCACATAAATCTTAAAATTGCTATTTTTGTCCCTTTGACCCCTGATAGCTTAAAAACAGTATGAACTACGCAAAATCGTGAAAGCTTACAACAAGAGGAATCTGAAGAAAAAATCCAAAATGAAATCAGGTGAAAAATAAACTGTGGACACAGGACATGTCTCACCCGCCCTTTTCATCTTTTTAATTTGCACATCGATCTACTGCAGCTGCCATAAAAATAAATATAATGGGATCATTCATGCATGACTAAAGTGCCAGGGCCACCATCTGGGTGTTGAATACAATATACTCCTCAAGACGCAACTGCATGTCAAATATCAAATGGCTAGGACTACTGGAACAGGCTGTACAAACTGCTTGCTAAAAACTTAAAGTGATCTTTCATGCATGACTAAGGGGCCAGGGTCATAAACTAAGTAGGGATTTGAGTTGTACCCATACTAATGCAAATGCACATCAAATACTATGGACCTACAACTAACATAAGCTTATTAATTCACAAAAGTTTGCAATTGTCGACGCCACTGCCACGGGAAAGGCTATCCCGCTTTCATGACTTTTCGTCACGGGAGAGACAATAAACATTTTAGGTAATCTACATGTTTGCAATTTTGGCCCTGTTTGACCCCTCATAGCTCAAAGAGGAAACAAGTTATCAAAATCTGATGGTGCAGTGCAATGTTAATTTTTCATAAAGAATCCATTGCAATAAACTGCATCAAATTGGACTAAAAATTTAAAAAAAAAAAAAAAAAATTTAAAATTTGCCCCTTTCGGACCCAATTTATCTTATGAACGGTATATGTTACGTAGAATAAGTTAGCATACTTCAGATAAGAAATCTAATTATGAACACACTGAAAGAAACCCCATCAGAATCAGATGAATAATTCTACAGCCAAATATATGAAAACACCAAATTTTGCCCCTTTTTGCCCTTTTTTAAAAACCACCCTAGCCTTCCTTTCGTGCCAAGGAACAATGTGTCAAAATTTCATAAGGGTTGATCAACTGGAATTTAAGTTTATGACCAAAAACAAAATTGTCAACAGACGACAATAACTACATCAGTGCCATACCATTACATGACCTCAAAATTTTTGTGGTTGTATAAAAAATACAGGTGACAATGAATAGTCATAATTTTTTTCTCTCATTTATGTCATATCCAGAATTTTGCTGAAGCATCAGTAATAATTGAATATGCTCGAGAACTGAACCAGTATATAGTCTTTTCCCTTTGTAGTAGTATTATCGATTATCAGAACAGCCATAATTTGCTTAAATCTTTTACTGCTATGGTCTATTAGAATCAAAATAATGCATGTTAGCTTGAAACATATGAACAAGGGTTACAAGTAACCCTTTATGCCTATATTTATACCCTTGCAGTCCTTCATGGTAAAATATTTTGCATAAATTGCCATCCAGGGGTAAAATCAGTTTATATTCAAGCTCTCATTGTTCTTAATAAACTGATACTGTCAACCAAAGTTATAAAAAAACTGTTCTTGTTTGCAGTCAAAATTTACTTCATGCTACTTTAGACCTTTACAGCCATCCATACCTTAACATGTAAAGTATATTTGTTATATATAAAACAATACATTGATTTTTTTCCATAATTTATTATCTGATATTGTCAGCTGTCTAACCATTCCTTCATATAGATACATGTAGTTGGTGATACTGCACCCCCTTCATAACAGTTGTTAAAAACCTAAAATAGATAATATCTGTATATAGACTTACACATGTCAAAACAGATTGTTTCAATGAAATGATATGTGTCAAAATTGATTAGTATTCATGTTTAAATGCAGAGAATTTGTGCAGTTCTGATGTTAAAATAGTTCATCCATATATTAAATATACATTATTTTTATTGTTTAACATTTATTTTTCTTTGTAATATCAGTAATATTTTTATTCTGAAAATGTTTGACAAATATATATTGAAGTGAGTATGGATCTGGTGTAGCAAAGTACATAAAATAATACTTTGGATGAAAATAAGAAACAAGAGGCTCTCAAGAGCTTATATCACTCATCTAGACCATGGCCTTAACATTTAGTGTAAACAATATTTTATTTGAAAAAAGACGTATACATATATAACAAAATTCAATACTGATTGGGATCGGAAAACAAGTGATACATCACTTTTACAAATTCCTCTCCCTTACGAAAAAATCAGAGATGGGATGCAATTATGAAAGGAAAAATACAAGATACTTGGTGACAACAATATATATATTAGAAGAAGCTACACAGGTACATACTTTTTAAACAATAAATTAAAAAAGTATCACAAAATTAATTATAATAATTAAGTAAATCTCTTGGATTTTAGGATGAAATCCTGGATAACTATAAAGTTATTAGTATTTTCAATATCAGATAATAGAGGGTTACCATTTAGTAAAGTATTTAAAATGGAGTCGCCCAGCAAATTACTTAGCATTACTGCTCTAAGTAAGTTGTATTGTGGGCAGCGAAGTAGAAAATGTTCCGGTGTTTCAATTTGCCCACAAGAACAAAAAGGGTCATCAACTAGGTTTTTCTTATAAAAATGATACTTCAGACCACTGCTTTCAGTTCGTAGTCGCGTATGTAAAATTTGACCATATCTACTACCATAGCAGAAATATTCTGGAACAATTTCACTACGTTTCAAAAACTTTTTAAAAGAGTACAAGGTGGAGTTTCTTACATAGGAAGGAAGCTCGTTCCAAAGCCGAATAGTAAACGGAAGGAAACTATATGCATATAAACTTGTCCAAGCAGGTATACCAGGTAGATTTTCTGCGTTATGAGTCCTGTAGTGATGAATTTGACCGAAATTATTCGGCACTAAGTTATTTAGATAAGTTGGAGTGTTATTATTAACCATCTGATGGAAAAGTATCAGTTTGTGATTTTTCCTCCTGTCTCTTAGTGTCTCCCAACCCGATTCTTTGAGTAAAATATTTAAGCTAGTTAGCCTTGTTACTCCAGTAACAATTCGAGCTGTATCATAATTAATTTTTTCAAGCCCATCTTTTAGATACTTGGAGCAATTGTCCCAAACTATGTCTGCGTATTCTAATATAGGTTGGACGTATGCAAAGTACATTGTTTCGAGAATTTTTCTATCCGACTTCAGTTTTAGCTTTCTTAACATATTAAGATGTGAAGACCCTTCTTTTATTATGTTATCAATATGGATGTTCCAGGAACCGTTAGAAGAAAATATTAATCCGAGATGTTTATGCGATTCAAAATTTTTGATAACGTTACCATCCATAGATAGAGGGGGTTGATAATAAGCATCCTTTTTTCGAAATATAGTCAAAGATTCGGTTTTTTGGGGGTTAAAATTCACAAGCCAACATTCAGCCCATTTATGTCTACGGTGCATATCCAAATTTAAGCAAATAGATGCAACGAGTGGATTTTCAACAATGCCAAAGATACTGGTATCATCGACGAATAATTTGATATTACAGTTTACTTCATCAACAATATCATTGATAAATACTTAGAAAAGGAGGGGACCAAGAATGGAACCCTGAGGGACACCAGCTGTAATATCAATCCAAGAAGATTCTTGGCCGTTCAATACTACTCTTTGTTTGCGGTTAGTAAGATAACTTTTGATCCAATCTAAGAGGTTACCTGTTATTCCCTTAAGTTTAAATAACAGTCCTTTAACATTTTATAAGCGGTCATACAGTCCAATGTGAAATTATGTTGCCACCAGGTCAGCAGCTTGATTGAGGTGTAAACATTATCAACACTATTTTTAAAAGGGACCACTAATATACTATTATGACCAAGTTTTGTTGTAATTGGTCTCTTAGTAATCAGAGAAGATTTCTGATTTCTGAACCTCAAAAACAACTCTTAAAGGGGACCACCTAAGGACTGCTGAGGCCAAGTTTTGTTTCAATCGGCTAAGTAGTTTAAGATGAGAAGATATCTGAATGCATTTTCCAATAGGGTCCAATGATAAACTTATGTTTACTGCCGAAGGTGCCAACCTAAAAAAAAAATTGTAATTGGAACACACCAATGACTATTTTGGCCAAGTTTGGTTCCAACTGGCTCAACAGTTACAGGTTAGAAGATCTATAGGGTCCATTGTTAAACTATTCACCACAGGCTCCCAAAAATGGAATAAAATATCTTGTATGCTAGCCATGTGATAAATAATGGGACATGAAAAATACAGATAATAGGAATACACTGATCTGATTACTGCCAGACAGAACATACATACTATACATGCAAATTCGAGGCATCCAGAAAACCGACTCTTCTAAGGACAAGAAAAAACTGTAACAATTTCATAATGATGTTAATTTAAGCCAAGGTCATGGTAACCTTTTTTAAACTGACTCTCTATTGTGCACAAAAACATAAAATACCAAAAATCTAAATACCAAAATTGCAAAATATTCTGCCAGAACAAGCTTGTACAGTAGTCCACCTCTTTTGAGACCATCCAATCTGCAGAGCATAAGTGGTCTCATAATGGAGGTAGTCTTTGGTGAGGGGATTGGTACTTTTTTTACATGATGCTTTAATGCATGTTCATTTTGTTAATTCTATATGCATGATTATATTGGAATTTCAGGATTGTTATGGTATAACATGATTATGCAAAATTAAACATATCTGATAAAAATCCATTTTGCCCTTTATTTATTTTTAAACTTTATATCTTGATTAAGTATGTGACAATTTCCCCTTGGCAATGTTTGATACCTTAAGAACCCATACATACTGAAAACAATGGGTAATTACTTTAACAGGTGGGATGTTAAAGGTAATTAATGATCATTAATTGTTATCACCTGTAAGGTAAAGTCAACTTGAAAGCTAATTAGTTCAAGTGTCAAAATCTGTCAAGATCTTTTAATAGTTGCCGGCATTTAACTGTTGTTTACTGCCGAGTACTGCATGTGTATGTAGGAAATTTGATTCTGACTGTTAAGAGTCCGGCCAAGTTGTATAAATCCTTGAGTCCACTTAACAAGAATAAAGTTGAATACTTATCACGATGGATATCAGTCCAGTTTTCAACAAACATGGTGATATCTAATACCTTTAATAAAAAGGATAAACACATTTGCATTGTTTTCTTAGTTAATTTCACGATTTTTTCATTCCAGCATCATAAGGAAACTGTTGTGTGTTTACATACTATAATGATTTCCCTAATAATAGAAAGAGGACAACAACGATTTTTGGTCTGGGAGACGTATCGTATTAAAGCTTTTGGTTTTAATTTACAACCCCTTTGTTAATTTTTTTCATAGTTAATTAGTTAATCAATAATATTTGTATTTTAATCTTAAATAAAGACTGGTTAAATATTAGTTTTTAAGTTATCAGCGGTCCATTTGATCATATTTTATTTCACAACTTTTGGTCTATGGTTGTACAATAGAAGTAACAAAAGTTCTGTTTTCCATCTTAACCACGATGAAGCTTGGAAATAGCGAAAACGGACTAAGAATGATACAAAAGTTGCCGAATCTTCGCTAGCCAAGGGTTACGATCCGCTCCTCTCCTCTTCACCCCATGGAATTGAGGCTCAAGCAATTCTGCTTGATCTGCCAAGGGTGAAGAGGAGAGGAGTGGATCATAACCCTTGGCTTTTGAAGATGGAGTCACCAAGGATGTCCTTATAAAAGGAGGATCTGACATTTGGGGATTTCTAGGCAGGTCACTGGTTGTGTAAGTGGGTAGTCCGTTGGCAAGGAGTCAAATAACATTGAAATGAGTTGATGCAGAACAAATCTGTCCGTATAAAGAGGGTGGTCGTTGGCGAGGGGGTCGCATGATGGGGAACAGCTGTATTAAAAGACAAAAAGAAATTGTGGCAAAAGTATGCATCATCTCTTTGATAGGGAGACAAAGTTATCAGACCTCAAACACAGGGACATTGACTATTTGATTTTATAAGTAATTTCCTGTAACTAAATTTCTAAAACTTGATCTATTCTCCACAAGAATACTTACGATGAAATGTAAGACATACTTACTGGACAAGATCCACATGGCATTCTCATCAGACCTGTTGTTTCTACTAATGGATTAATGGCTCTGTAAAGATTGACTTTCCCGGAATCACCTGATCCCCCTGCTGATGCTACAATGGAACGTTCACACTTCCCATCAAATATTAAAGTGTTCATTATGGTCTCAATGTCTTCCCTTGACAGTTTCACCTAGAGTGTAATAAAGTTTCATTATAGTCTCAATGGCTTCCCTTGACAGTTTAACCTAGAGTGTAATAAAATGTTCATTAAAGTCTCAATGTTAACAGCTACCTAGAATTTGATAGGGGAACACTTACATATTTTACAGGTCTTTCTTTCACAGCTCAACATAATTAAGTTTTCTTTACAATTTCATTTGAAAGATAAACTCAGAATACAATAACCAGTTTTTACATGTTGTATATACAAGGTCAAAGTACATGTAGGAAGAAAAAACGAGATTCACTGAACACTTAACTTACACTGTAATAAATAGTTGTCTTCCATTGATAGTTTAATGAAGCGTGTAATTTAGTGTTCATTTTAATCTCCATGTCCTTATTTGAAAGCTGAAACTGAGGAAGCTGAATACCGGTATGCTGATTTTAATAAATCATGACTCAAAGAGTCTGGCTCAGTGAGATAATACATTCTCTCAGTGGCTCAGTGTGATAGATGATTTTGAGAATGTAAATTACAATGGCATTGTTAGATTAAAATTACAGACATGAATATCAATTATTTCATCTAATCTAGCATTCTTTTAAATTCAATTACAGAATCCAATGTTTCATATGTAACATGTGTTGTGTGCTAAAAATAGACCACTAACATACCTTACTTATCCCTAATTCTGAAATAAATTTCCACACCTCATGTAAGGGTACAAACGAAGCATTTCTCTGAGCTATTGGGTCTGACTTTGTATCTCTGGCAATGGCTGCCTGTAATTATATGTTATACTTTCAGATTTCTCTCTGATTACATCTGTGAAACCACATAGCCAGCAATACTGAATTAAACATTTATTAACAATTGCTTAAGTAACCTGGCCTTATTCAGTTATTTTCAGTTGTTTCAAGAAATTAATATTTGTATGAAATTTGAATTTCTATTCATTATTCTGCACACAGAGTATATTGATTAGATTAATTCAATTATGGATTCAATTCATGTAGGTAGTGTGTGTTGCATTCTATTGGAAGTATCATACAGCTAAAATAGAGCAAAAATTTTAACAGTCATACCTTAATGGTGTATTCTTTGTTAATATGATTACTTGAAGTTTACCAATACTTTACTAGTAATTATTATGTTACAAATATGAGAAAACAATCAAAACAATACACAATACACAATTCATCTGTTACACTGTTTGGAGACAGCTAGAAACTCTTTTGATACAAACAGAGTGAGGCAGATGCTTTGAAACTACAACAAGATCTGAGTATTCTAGAATATTGCGGAAATGCTCGCAAATGAAGTCACATCCAGACAAGTGTACGGATTTACAGCAATAGATAACCACGTCAATCAAGCATTAGGTTACTGAATTGTGATGGAATCAGGAAGTATTATTAGAGATGATTGCTACCATTATTAAATATTTATTTTTCAACAACTATTTGTTGAGTAATGGACCTTAATGAAAATATTATAGTGAACTAACCTTAAATATATGTCAAGGCTATTCAATTTTCTATGAATTATGAAGTACCCATGCAGGCAATTATTTGATAAAATACTATTATAATACATGTACATAGTTGCCAACTCACATGCTTTTAGCATGTAATACATGCTTTTTGACATTTTACAAGCTAATGTTGATTTACATGGCTTGTACATGCACAGTTCAAGTTTCACATGCAAGTTACTTGTCATAACAGTGATTCTGTTATTAGTAGCTTGTTATTAGTAATGCAGATAGTAACAGGACATTTTCAATTATAAAAAAGTCCAAACAGAATTTAAATCAGAACTTGCAAATGAACTTTGTGTTCACTACTATGTTGCAAATATAATTATTATAATGAATGTTATGACTATAAACCACAAAAAGATGTCTTTAAATCTGCCAAACAAGAAATACTGGGTTATAAGAAAAGTTGCCAGTACTAGCTGTTATAACTAAGCCTAATAATGATAACTTTTAGATCTGAAAATAATCTAGTCATGAGTTATTACACGCTTTTTTTCAAACTTAAAAGCGTGCAATTACATGATTTTGTATTCTCAGAGGTTGGCAACTATGCATGTATAATGTATAGTTGTCAATAAATGGACCACAAAGCAAAATTTTCAAGAGTCATTAAAGTATAAAATGAAAGTCAAGAAAGTACTCCTAACCAATCAAATACAATGATTTCCATCCAAGGCAGACTGAATTATTGTGATTAGTCTAGTCAAAATACAATACAACCACAAACTAATTGCTACAAAAGCTTTAACATTTTTATGTTGTACTTTTATATTTTACTAATAACATATTAAAAATATACAAAAGTATAACTTGCGGAAGATGTTGTATTTTTGGTTTAAAAATCTTAGTTTTATGGTATTTTATTAATGTTCTGATGCGTCCTCCATACAGAATCAGTATGACATCATGAACGTAAAATAAGACGGAATCAAAGTTAAAATGTTAAGTTTGATATTAGTAAACATATTATGCATATGAAAATCTCCTTTCATTTTCAAGTTGGACCCCCCTTTTCTAATTGCCTGGATCCGCGCCTGTAATCTTCAATGCAAAACATTTAATTCCCGTGTTCTCTCCCCATAATAACTTGCAGCTTCGAAAAAAATACTTCTAAATGTTAGTTTTGAACGAAGAGATAGTAGGAGAATTCCTGATAGATAAGTCTATATTATTCCAAAGAGCTATCCAGCATGATGAAGGTATAAAAGAAAGTGACGAATTTTTCAGTCAGTCGGTACGTCTAGGGGTCACATAATTACTGCTATTACGAAAATTATAATCACTTACATCAGCCATAATCCGGGTGGTAAGCAATTACACATATATGAAGGACACAGTGTTATATGCATCTTACAAAACATAGTCAATTTGCGATAGTTTCGCCTAACAAAGCCTCTTTACTGGTTAATTTTGTTATACCCGAAACTATTCTTGCGGCTTCTAGCTGAACTCTTTCTAATATTTTTTTTCAGAACACCCTCCCCAAACAGCGCATGCATATTCTAGAATTGGTATAACAAAAGTCAGATAAATAGTAGAATGCATATTTTAATATCAATTTGATTTTCCTAAAGACGCATATTTGCATAAAAGCTTTACTTAAGAAATAATTTATGGAAGCCTAGTATATCGCATATTTTACCATGGGCGATACATTGTATCAGCTGTAATTGAACCCCGAGTGGCAGCGAGGGGTTGTATTCGACCGTGGTAAAATGTTGATAATACCACGGCTTCCATAAATTATTTCTTTCTAATATGGAAAAATTCATCATTTTGTATTTCAACTGACCTATAGAGACAGCAATTACACGGCATCATTTGTGTAGTTTTTGTGGCGATTTGTGGCATAGTATATCGTAAAATTTACCATGGGTCTGTCCCTTTAGCTTATCAGAATCAACATCGAAGGCCCATTTGGCATCAGATGAAAAAAATATCCCTAGGTGTTTTGATTGTCAACGATTTCAACTTGCAATTGTACACCATTAAACATAATATTAAGGTCAGGTACTTCGGTATTAGAGATAATCAAAGCTTGGGTTTTTGTTTGGATTTATATCTACCGTTCAACGTGTCGATTTGTTTTAACCAGAGACATTTAAACGTCTCTGCTTTGACGCCCTTGTATTCCGTGAATATATCTTAGGTTGTTTTGTTTTGTTTTTTCGTTCACAATTTTCATATATGCAGAGAGGTGCATGGGGATGTTATCTCTTTTCTGAATGTTTTGTTTAATTGTTGACAATTTTACTTACAAAGAATCCCCCCTGATGTCATGTGACATTTGTTCATTCATAATATTTTTTTCTAAGTGATAAAATATTTGTTCATAACGGAATTAAAGTTATATAACAATTTTTGCAAAAGAAAGAAATTACACGCCAAGGTTTATACTGAATATTTCTTCCAAAGAATTTTCATTATGCAGAACATATATACGTTAACACTGGATTCTCCGAATGATATTCGAAGCTCAGGGTGTTAATCAAAGTTTTGAAAAAGAAAGGAAAGGGGTATATGTCATGGAGACAACATCCGATCTCTAGGTTAAAATAACACAGGTGACCAGGTTCCTGAGCCTGAGCATAATTCCAATGAGCGCTGGTGTCATGTACTATTTGTTCCTTCATAATAATTGATGATTGCCATTTTGTCTGAAGCTGAAAAAGTTTTTTTTAAATGTTCAGTTTTCAGCGATTTTTCATGGAAAAACAAACTTTTCACCCAAAAAGCAATGTTTGGCACAATGTTTTGATTTGGTATGTTTATTTGCAGTTACATTACATTTGATGAGCAAATTTGTGTACTCCATTTTGTTTCAAGCTGAAAAAGTCATCTTTTTTTCAATTTTTGCAGTTTTCAGCGATTTCCATTGAATAACAATATTTTCACCAAAAAAAGGGAAAGGTTGGCACAATGTTTGATTTGTTATGTGAATTTGCAGTTACATTACATTTGATTAGTAAACTGATGTGTGATATTATGATTTAAGCTGAAAAAGCCATTTTTTTTTTTTTCAATTTTCCCAGTTTTCGGCAATTTTTCATTGAAAAAGAAACTTTTCACCCCAATAAGCAAAGTTTGGCACAATATTTTGATTTTTTAAGTTATTTTGCAGTTACATTACATTTGATGAGCAAATTGATGTACTCCATTTTGTTTTAAGCTGAAAAAGTCTCTTTTCTCTAATTTTCACAGTTTTCAGCGATTTTTCATTGAAAAACAAACTTTTCACCCAAAAAGGCAAGAATTGGCACAATGTTTTTATTTGTTATGTGTATTAGCAGTTACATAACATTTTATGGGTAAATTGATGTGTACAATTTTGGTTTAAGCTGAAAAGCATAGTTGCCAACCTCTGAGAATACAAAATCATGTAATTACACGCTTTTTAGTTTGAAAAAGCGTGTAATAATGCGCGACGACATTAATTTCAGGTCTAAAAAAATATTTTTAAGGCGTAGTTAAAACAATTAGTACTGACAACTTTTATGATAATCCAATGTTGCTTTTTTGACAGATTTCAAGACATGTTTGTGTAGTTCATAGTCATAACACTTTTTTTTTTAACTAAAAATGCCCTGTCACTATCCACATTACTGTTGGGAAGTACAAGTAAGGCCTTTTCTAGCTAAATAATAGTTGGAACTTTTTAGATCTAGTGAAAATGTCTTCTAGCTCTTTCATAGCCCCCAGAATATTTGATTTGATGTCAACTGATATTCCATGAATTGCTCCAACATTATGTTCAGCAATAAAATTTGAATAAAGTACGGTACTTCAGTATACATGATTTTGTCATTTAATGTAGTTTTGGAAGATGCCGAAATGGAGATATAGATTTTTACTGGTCTTTTGCATTCAACAATTTCATACGATTTTGAGTTTTGCATGTGGAATCACGTCAGCCTTGGCTGAAGATCCTATGTAATCAGTGTAAAGGTCTTTTTCCCAATTTTTACAGTTTTCAGCGATTTTTTATTGAAAAACAAACTTTTGACCCCAAAAAATCAATGTTCCGCATTTTATATTCTTGTATCGTTTTACTATGTTTTTGTGCAGACAATGACATTAAATCACAGTTGTAAATAGCTTTGTAGCAATTAGTTTGAGGTTTGCCCATATTTTTGACAGATTGACTAGACTAATATAATGTGCAATTGTTGAGGACTGGACTTAATTGTAAAATCACCCTAGCGCAAAATATGAGTCAATGCCATTTTGTTGTCTAGCATATGGGTAGCACTCGTGATGGTGACTAATTTGTTTCAACATTAATGTGATATAATGTGTAAACTAAGATGAAAAATTAAACAAAGTCACTCAAGCATTAACTGTAGGTCATGGGTCTCTTACTGTTAGAGAATCTGGTAGTACTAATCAAGGTGCATGAACTGATGTTAAATTATCAAAATATTGCAAGAGGTTACCAATGCAAAACTTAACATCAGAACAAAAGTATGGTCACAATACCAAACATAGGTAATCAACGATTACAAAGTTCGCCTCGTTATGGCACATGGACACAGAAACCCAATTTGGCCAGGGTGCTCATTTACCATCCCTAATGCATATATACAAAGGCTAGATGTTCTTACCATGTACAGTAACCAAGATCTGAACTCGGACATAAACTTGAATGTAAGTCACTCAAGCGTAAATTTTGGTCAAAGTGACCTAATTTTGCCTGGATGCTGACCTACTATCAGAGATGCATGCACATGCAAGGTTAGATGATCCTACCATGTACAGTGACTGAGATCTGAACACGGACGTAAACTTGAATGTAAGTCGTAGAAGCGGAAAATATAGGTCAAAGTGACCTAATTTTGCCTGGATGCTGACTTGCCATCAGAGATGCATGCACATGCAAGGTTAGATGATCCTACCATGTACAGTGACTGAGATCTGAACTCGGA
>MJUU01067330.1:47202-69054 GCA_002080025.1 Modiolus philippinarum | reverse complement strand
GACGTAAACTTGAATGTAAGTCACTCAAGCGGAAAATATAGGTCAAAGTGACCTAATTTTGCCTGGATGCTGACCTACCATCAGAGATGCATGCACATGCACAGTCAGATTATTGTGCTATGTATAGTAGCTGAGATATGAACTAAAATGTAAATTTGAATGCAAGCCACTCAAGCGGAAAATATAGGTCAGAGAGACCTACTTTTCTTGGAGGCTGTGAGTTAACCCAAGATGCACCTGCATACAAAGTTTGATGACCCTACAGTGCATAGTTACTAAGATATATTCCCAAATACGGATGCGGACGAAGACGAGGACGCAGACGAGGACGCCGGGGGTACTCCAATAGTCCCCCTCAACTTCGTTGAGGCAAACTAAAAATGGAAGAATGTGTCCATGGATTTGCGAATATTTACACTACTGCAGGGCCTAAAATTTAAAATTTATATATATATATATATATATATGTATTTTTCTACCAAACCAAAGCCAAAGTCTAAGTCTAAGTCTTTTAATATTAAATATTAATTTTTTGTTGATTCCAGCGGGATTCGAACCCCCTCTGTCAAGGTACTAAGGGTTGAGAGTCTGCCACGCTAACCATTACACCACCAATTCCATGTTCAAATTTCGGTTAATTAATATACTTAACTCTCATATTACGTGTCAAAATAAATTTGCAGCTCACTCTATTTTACATCCCTTGGGTCTCCCGCAGAGATGGCGTGGGCAGTGTAATTTGTCTGTAATATCTGTGCATTCGAAGAGCAGCCAAATCCCTCGGTGGGAAGGCAATCTCGATATTCATTTCTCTAATTCTAACCCCGTTGGGTTCCTACCATAGACCGTTATATTTGATTTTTTAGGCCCTGCATTAGCGTAAATATTCGCAAATCCGGGGAGATGAACAAGTTTCCACGTTGACTGAATTTATAGACATTTTATATATATATATATATATATATATATATATAATATATAAGTATAAAATAGGATCTGTCTTCTGTGATAAATAGGTATTGGAGCTGGTTTGGTTTTGATAAAATGCAGAGTTCCCACAAATAATCTGAGAAAAAATCTTCTATGTTATAATAATCTATTATTAACAACTTTGACCTTGACTTTGGGGTATCAAGCCAGAAATCCATAGGGTTCTGTCTTGGGTAATAAGCAAGAATGTGACCAAGTTTGGTTTTGTTCCAATGCAGGATACTCAAGTTATCATCCGTAAACCAAAATTTTATTGAAATTTTAGTCTATTCTTAGCAATTGTGACCTTGACCTTGGGGTACCAACCCGGAAATAAAAAGGTTTCTGTCTTGGGTAATAAGTAAGCATGCGACCAAGTTTAGTTTTGATCCAATGCAGGATACTCAAGTTATCTTCCGAAAACCCTTTTTTTAGCAACTGTTACTTTGACCTTGGGGGGTACCAACCATGAAATTGATAGGGTTCTGTCTTGGGTGATAAGTAAGCAAGTGACGACCAAGTTTGGTTTTCATTCGATGCTGGAAACCGAAGTTATCGTCTGGAAACCAAAATGTTATTGAAATTTTAATCTATTTTTAGCAACTGTGACCTTGGCCTAGGTGGTACCAACCCAGAAATCAATAGGGTTCTTTCTTGGCTGATGAGTAAGCATGTGACAAAGTTTGATTTTCATCTGATGCAGAATACTCAAATTATCATCTGGAAACCAAAATTTTATTGAATTTTTTGTCTTCTTTTAGCAACTGTGCCTTTGGGAATATCAACCTGGAAATAAATGAGAATCTGTCTTGAGTGATAAGTAAGCATGTGACCAAGTTTGTTTTTGATCCGATGCAGGATACTCAAGTTATTATCCGGAAACCAAAATTTTATTGAAATTTTAGTCTATTTTTAGCAACTGTGACCTTGACCTTAGGCTTACCAACCTGGACATCAATAGGGCTCTGTCTTGGGTAATAAATAAGCATGTGGCCAAGTTTGGTTTTGCTCCGATGCTGGATACTCAAGTTATTGTCTGGAAACCAAAATTTTATTGAAACTTTAGTCTATTTTTAGCAACTGTACCTTGATCTTGGAGGTACCAACCTGTAAATCGATAGGGTTCTGTCTTGGGTAATTAGTAAGCATGTGACAAAGTTTGGTTTTGATCCAATGCAGGATAATGAAGTTATCTTCCCAAAACCAAAAAGATGGACGGACAGATCAGGGTAAACCTTAGTGCCCCGGAGCGCCTAGCAGCGGGGCATAGAAACCAATTCCAGTTGTTATTTTAGTACAAGGAACATTGTGCTAAAGTTCCATAAGGATTAGTAAGCTGGAATTAAAGTTATAATATTGAAATAATATGTCTTAGTCAAAGGACATCACTGACACAGACAAAGACATCAGTATCATACCATTATAAGATGTTAAAAAAATTTGTTACAGTTGTATAAAACAAATACCCTTTGTTCAAGAAATTTGTAGCATTGTTGATTTAAAACTTCTACAAATTCAGATTCAAAATCTTGGTCACTGTACCAGGCACCTCCTGTCACTGACTGGTCAGGTTCAACATCATACAACATGTATACTTTCTTCTTCGATGCCTACAAAGGTATAAATATAGATCTAAAATATTGTTAGATTTAAATAGCAATTTATTGTTGGAAGCTGTTGTTTGTTTTATAGCTGATAACTCATTCACACACTCACTCACACGTCTTCTCACACACATTTATCTTTACATGTGACTTATTTTTTTTAAGTTATTTTGTATTATTGATTAATATAAATTAATAATGAAAGTAGATTTGCATGTCAAACAAGAGATGTCGCCGAATGGCAGCCATTTATACCCGCTCAACGAATACTGAATCCATATGGAAAGTGCAAATTTAAGTGTGTGGGGACACAATACAAGTGTGGACAAAGTACAAGTGTGGAAACATAACAAGTATGGACACAATGATAAATCCTCAAAAAATCCTCACGAATTAATGGAATAAAAGTTATTGTCAAACAAGAAGTAGATAAGTTACAGACTTAAAAAGGGGAGTCATGGTACAGCTCACTAAAGCTTCAGACTAAATATCAAATCATTACTACATACACAAGCTGAGAAATCCTTGACGAAAAATCTAAATATGGCTAAAATAAGAAAAAAATCAAAGTTATCGTCAAACAGGAAGTAGATGAGTAACATACTTGAAGAGAAGAGACACGGTAGAACTCATCATACTTTAGCTTGAGATAAAACATCAAGTCATTGCTACATGCACAAGTTGAGAAATCCTACTCATACATGATGTGTGATGTTCAGCTGTATCACAAGAAGCTCGTAGAAAGGAGTATTTACTGAAGAGGTGATTAAATAAATACAAAATTTCATCACACAAACAAATTTATTATAATTATAATTTATTGCCCTTATTGCTTTAAATAGAAAATAAATAGATACAAGGTAAAAACACATGAAACTACAATGCATAATGTATACTGCAATTGAAATTATATTATATGACTTTTGGCCATTATAGTCTCATTGCCTTACCAGCAACACTATGGCCAGAACAAGGGAAATTCAAATTTAAACATATTTAAGTTAATTTGTAGAATCAATGAGATAAAAAAAAAATCTGCAGCCATTTCTAACTCAAAAAACTTATAACAAATTTTAATCATAAGTCAGTATGAAATGTTACAGAACATGTTGTAGCCATTTTTACGAAAAAAAAACAAGACTAATTTTTACTGTAAGATTTTTTGTGTATCTAACTTAGTTTAATATTTTGTAATACAAATTACTGAAGCAACTTACAGCGACAGATTTGACAGCTTTAATTAACTTCTTACTCTCCATATTCTTCACAATCTTATTAACTTGTGTCAGGAGTAAATTAGACTTAAATCTGATATCTCTTATCCATATACCTGAAATAAAAAGGTTGTACAAATGTAATTACCATAAACTTATATAATAAAGGGTTAAATCATGTCAGCTTAGAAAAGATGCATTAATAGATAGAGTTTAACACCAATTGAACAATCTTTCAGACAAAAGTCATCATATTTCTTAAATTCTTCCTTGCACTAGATCCATAAATGCCTGAAACAAAAATGGACATGCAGCACGAACAGGGAGACATGTCACCAAATCTATGCTCAACCCTTTGCTGTTACTCTTTACCATGAGATTTTTTAACAGAATTTTTTTTTAAAAGTGTCAGTTTTATATTCTTTGATCATTGATTATCATATGAACTGAGAACCATTTTACTTCATACACATCTTCAGAAGGTTAACTACAACTGTGTGACATTTCATCAAAATCCAAGTACCTGTTTAAGAGGACATACGCTGACAAGGTTCGTCTTCCCTTTTTTTCTAGAAAATATTTAAAGATGAAATATCTCTCTTTCAAAATTTTCTGGTAGCAACCATATAATTTCATGCACATCTTCAGGTGGTGTACTACAACTGTGTAACATTTCATCAAAATCTAAGCAGCCTTTTAGGACAACATGTGCTGACAAGGTCCCCCGTTTCCACAAAATATTCAAAGATAAATTATCTCCCCTTCAAAATTTTACTCGGCAACCATATTACTTCATGCACATCTTCAGGTGGTGTTCTAAAACTGTGTAATATTTCATCAAAATCCAAGCATCTGTTTAGGGGAACATGAACTGACAAGGTTCGCCCCACTCTTTATCCAGAAAATATTCAAAGACAAATAATCTCCCCTTCGAAATTTCAGGCAGCAACCATATAAGTTCATGAACATCTTCAGATGGTGTACTACAACTGTGTCACATTTCTTCAAAATCTAGGCAGCTATTTAGGAGAACATGCACTGACAAGGTTCACTCCCCGCCCCCTCCCTTTCCAGAAAATATTCAAAGATGAATTATCTCCCCTTCCAAATGTTGGAAAGCAACCATATTACATCATGCACATCTACTACAACTGTGTACAATTTCATATGCACATATAAATAATGATAAATTGAAAAGTCTTTTCTGTAAAACTGATTAAGGCGAAGTGTACGTAATTCAACGCCCCTAGCGGATTGCGGGAGTAATAACGTGCGTCGATAGTAACGTCATGAATGAAAAATGGACAGCGTCGAAATGTTGTCAAGATCAATGTTATCGTGAAGGGTCTATTGACCTAAAATTTTCTATGGGAATATATAAATGGTCAGTCAAGATATTTTAGAAATTGTCCAGACAGTATGATAAGACCGGTGAACGATTTTGGAACTGTTAGTGCTGTTATATACTTTGAAATGTCATGTTCCTTACGGTGTTCATTTATTCATTCATACAGTATTGTACATTGGTCCATACAGATAGACATGAGGGAGAACAACAGATATTTATTATATAGTGCATAATTTTCAATAACCAGTTGTAATAAAACTGTCTTTGTTACTTTTAGCTGACTTTGAATCCTTCTCATTTGAAATTTAAAAAGGTTTAAGTAAATGATAAAAAAAAAACGCAATAAATAAAAGAAAAAAATGAATGTATCAATAAATATCGAAATTACTGTAAATTTAGTACCATATCGAAATTACTGTAAATTTAGTACCATATCGAAATTACTGTAAATTTAGCACCAAAGTTACTGTAATTCTAATTCCGAAGTTATTGTAAATTCAGTTCCGAAATTACTGTAAATTCATTTCGGGTATTACTGTTTAAATTTAGTTCTTAAACCGTCCTGTAATTTAATTTTAGTACCATACATAGTTTTTGAAAATTTTGTACCGAAGTTTCTGTAAATTCAGCATGTTCTACCGATGTTATGGTGAATTTAAAACCAAAAGTCAAAAGTTACTGTACCTTAAGTTTCGAAGTTATTGTATATTTCGTACCGAAGTTACAGTCTCACTGAAATTTTTGTAATTTTTGAGTATTGTATACAACTACAGCACGTTTTTTTTTTTNNNGGGGGGGGGGGGGGAGAGTGCAGAAAAGGGGATCTCACCCCCATTTCCCGTCATTAAAATTAGCTTTTTCTTTTGCAAAAAGTGCCGACACCTGAAGATTGTATATAAAAAACAAATTTTTGCCAGTCCCGTTAATAAAATTACCATAAAATCCAGATTTCCCAGGTCCAAAAATGACCCTTTCCCTTGCCCCGATGACATTTTCATCCCGAATTCCCGGCCTTAAAAAAGGGCATTCCGATTTCCCGAAGTAACAAATGGTCAATCCAGGCGACCCAAAAATGGTCTTGCCACCCTAGCCCCCTCTGTACCGAATTACTGTAAGTTACAAATTCAATTCAGAAATAACTGTTAATTAATTAGTAAATCAGTTCGGAAATAAACGTTAATGTACTTCGGATATTACTGTCAATTTAATCAGTACCTTTATAGTTCATCTTAATTATGAGCCATACTTCAGTATTTACTATCAAAGTTGTTTTTAATTTAGTACCGAAGTTACCGTAAGTTTGAGTTGGTGGACAGGTGGGTGCCTTTTTCCTTACTCCCATCCCATTCGGTCTCCTTTATCTCGACCTATTTCCTTTCTCTCTTTACCGTTCCCCCTCAGTTGGTTCCAAATGTATTTTGAATCTAGTATCGAAGGGCGGGGTCCTAACTACAAAGAAACTTAAAGAGTGATGTAATCCCGATCCACGGTAAATTTATTTCTCGGAATCCCTGGCTTAAAACATAACAAGATGTGTTTGTGAAACACTACATATGCCCCCAGATTCCCATTTTTACCCCTTTTTGACCTCTATGATCTTGACCTTTGACCTAATTTTTTTTACATATTTATGTTCCTCTTGACTAGACCTATACATTTGCCAAGTATCAAAAGTCTACCTTATATAGTTCAAAAGTTATGGCCAAGGTTAAAGTTTTGGATGCACAGACAAACAGACAGACAGACAGACAGGACAAAAACAATATGCCCCCCGATCCTCGGTCTGGGGGCATAAAAATCCAGAAACCCGGGCTAAAAACATATAATCCCGACATCCAGAAACAGGGCCGCCCCCTCTAGTATCGAAGTAGTACCTGATACCTTATTTTTTGTGCTGTCTTTATTTCTCTTTGCATTGGAGTGGTTAGTGTGTAATTATGTGTTTAATTTATTTTATACGGCTATGAAAGAACCTATACTTTGCATTGCAAAATATTCATCTTCTGCGTATAGATATCTTTAGCAATGGACCTGGGTCCGGAGTATTTTGAGGTGTAAAACAAATTTGATCCACTGTTTCGTTACAAACTTCGTTATACTTGATCAAATGGACAAGCAATAAAATGATTTCATTTACAAACAAAATACCTCATTTTGAACATTAAAAAAAATGTAAAATAAATATTTTTTTACCATGCAGGATATGGTCACAAAACAGATGAAAAAGAAAGGAAATGTTGTAAATGTCAAGGAGACAACATCCTATATCCAGGTTAAAACGACCCAAAAAAAAACATCTAGGGGTCACCGTTCGGTCTTCCAATACAGTGAGGAACCTCACACCACATAGCAAGCCCTAAATGGCCCCAAAAGGGTAAAAAAGTGAATAAATCAATGGAAACAAACCACACCCTACAACCTAAATATCAAGAAACTAAAATTTTATAAGACAAGGACAAGGATTTGCTAAATCTATAGAGAGCAAATCGGAATGAGAACCCCTCTCGCCAAACTCAACCTCAGTGTATGGAAAATGGTTAAAGATTCTCTATATAGTCGTGCTTTTCTTTGACATTTTAATTCAAACAAAAGTCGGAACAGACGTGTAAACAGGTATGGCCACTTTCGGGTGAAGTTATTTCTTTCAGCATAGCAATTTTGTAACTCTGAAACTTTTAAACATGTCATATGTCATATACACTATAAAAACCTAAATTAATTCAAATACATTTTCATACCTTTAGATAAAAGATCAAGCCACTATACTTGTAACTTGTATGCAATTTTGACAAATTTTGAAAGTTTTTGTAGGTTTTTGTTAAAATTCGTTGCACAGCACCTTCAGAACCAAACTAAACTAACTGCCATTTTGAAAGGAAATCGTTTTACAGTCGCATAAAAAAATGGGTTGAGTTCTCCAAGTCCTTCGGGTAGTACTATCATCACAAATACTGTAAAATGACCTAAACGGATACAAATCGACTGCTAATGTCAGAAAACATACAAGTGTGGAATATATATTTTTATTTCATAGGAAGTACATTTATCATAAACCACTTTACACGATTTTCGAGGATATTTTGCTTACTTTGAAAATGGTCCAACATAGTAACAAAATTCATGGCTAAATGGCCATTGTCTTCCGGAAGATAGGCTGTTTGTCATTATTCAATTTTAAATAAATTGAAGCAATGTGCGTTTTACTTCTATTTTTAAAAATCTAAAGTTTGATACAATAACAAGGCACAAAAAGATAATAAATTTCGGACGATTGGGAAACTTTATATATAATTAGTAAGTATGGTAAGTAATATAATAATCGAACTGAAATTTCTTGTACTACAACAGTTAATTGCGACAATCGCATCAGAAGATCTGTAAAGTATTTGTATTCGATTTTTCTGATAAATGTTAATGTTTATAAAATAACGACAACAGTCTACTGAAGTCAACAAACGTGAAAAATGATAATCGTTAGTGCCATGCGTTACAGAAAAAAAGCGACGTCTTCAGTAACGTCGCCGGAAAAACGAATTTTTTACATTAAAATCTATCATTCAAAGCAATAAATCTTGAAAATGAGCACAGTTGCTAAGGACTTTCTTCACATCGATGCATTCGGAATTAGTTTTTGAATAAAATATCAAATTTTCAAAAAAATTGTTGGATAAATAAATTTGCAAGCACGATTTAAGTAAAATTACAATCTCATGTTTATGATTTTTCCCTATATATCCTTTGTAATTTTAGTGTTTCGTGCAGTAAACTTCAAATAGTCATATCTCAAAAACTAAAACGGGGACCCCCAATTTTTTTTCGATTTTCTGTATTATATTTCCAAGTACTATTTGTATATGAAATTAAAAAAAAATCGTTGGAGTAGTTTATTACGTACACTTCGCCTTAAGCACACGTCACATTATTCCAACATTACCTTTATTTCCTGCCTCTTTAATAATTTGGTAAATAACCTTCTCCTGTTGATCTCCTCCTTTAGGAAAACTGAAAATATACATCAGGTAATAAGTATTTTTTTAATTTATCCTTCAATCAATGTGTCATCTGCACAATACATATTGGTTCAAAAGTACCATGTAGTTTATGAGATGGAGAAATCTGCTAAAAAAGGAAGAAAATCATACCTGATCAAGTTTGTTGTTGTCCCTGTTTTCAGAGATTTGGTGATGATTATGAATTTCCCTGTTAACTAGTTGAAACAACAGTTCTACCGGTAATATTTTCTTACATGAAAATTTTTAAAATTCATTAAAGGAATTTCCTGATGCCCCAAAAAAACAAAATAACTTTGAAGTAATGAGATGATTTTTACTAGGGTTTAATCTTGTGGTTCATGGAAAGGCACCCTCTACAAACATTTGTTCTCCGTAAAACATGCAACATGAAAAATACACATAGCTCTGATAAATACAAAATAAAAGAGCATGTGTGATACACAGGTAATCAAAGATTATAAATTCGCCTCATATGGCACATTGTCAGAGTAACCTAATTTTGCCTATGTGCTTACCAACCTTCAGAGATGAATGCATATGCAAGTTTACATGATCCTAACATGTATAGTGGCTGAGATCTGAACTCTTCAGTAAATTTGAATGAAAGTCAATCAAGAGGAAAATATAGGTAAAAGTTACCTTATTTTGCCTGGATGCTGACCTACCATGTATAGGGACTGAGATCTGAACTAAGATGTAAACTTGAATCTTAGTTGATCAAGCGGAAAATATAGGTCAAAGTGACCTACCGTAATTTTGCCTGGATGCTGACCTATCCTCAGAGATGCAAACATATGCAAGGTGACTTTATCCTATCATGTATAGTGACTGAGATCTGAACTAGTACTAAAACTTGAATGCAAGTTGTTCAATCCGAAAATATAGGTCAAAGTGACCTAATTTTGCCTGGATGCTGACCTACAAACAGATATGCAAACATATTCAAAGTTACATGATCCTACTATGTATAGTGACAGAGATCTGAACTGGGATGTTAACTTGAATGTAAGTCATTCAAGTGGAAAAAATAGGGCAAAAAGACCTAATTTTCTTGGAAGCTGCGAGTCAACACAGGATACACCCTCATGTAAAGTTTGATGACCCTACCATGAATAGTTGTTGAGATGTACACCCAAATGCAGAAATGGAAGCAGACATAGATGCAGATGCCAGAGTACTCTAATTGTCCCACTCAACTTTGTTGAGATGAACTTTAAATTAAAGGTTTTACATTTTCATTTACAAAAACATTTGTGTAATAAACATTACACATAAATAACAAAATACCTTTCTGTATCTGGATTCTTTAACTTGTATATCAGTTTATTTCCACTTCTGAGTAAATCTATTTTACCCTGAAAAATATTAATAACATTGGAACATGTATATCATAGATTTATTGTAAATTGGATTGGATCTACTAAGAAATTTCGCAAAACGAAGATTGATAGTCTCTCAAAGGGTATGGTATGTTCAATGTGGGTGGCAATATTCAATGATCAACTTGATTTTTAAATTGAACTATCTCAGAACTACTGTGACTAAGATTTGTTCTTCTAGCCTTAAAGTGATTTCAGATAAGCTGGTTTACATTTTTCCCAACTGTTTTCTGTTTAACTGTACCATAGTGGAAGCTGTTTCGGGTGATAGGATCCTTCAGGTCTAACTTAAAATATGGCCTAAAATTGTGATTTTATACAAGTAAGAATTCACTTGAATCAGCAGTTTCATAAAGAGAATGAATAAAGTATTTCCTATAGAGTCCTATGTTGGCCATCTTCAGGAAGACCTGGCACATCAACTTTGAAAAAATAATCAACCAAAGAAGTATTGAGATTTTCAACCAACTGGGTAAATGCATGTTTACAAAATTCTTATGTTAAATTAAGTCCAGTGGTGGTGGTCATGTTCATTACATGTGGACCTGATAGAAAACATTCACTCTGCTTCTATAATTGAACAAAAGATTTTCTAAGAATATACATGTACTACCCATTAAAATGCTGAGATAGTTTAACTACAAAGTGATAAAATTTGCCAGGTAACCAAAATATTTAAGCAGTGCATCGTATGATATTATACCATGAGTTTTGCAAAATTATGAAGCTGTATAATCACTCTCTCCTCTGAACCAAAAGATCAAAGCCTGGGGTTTGCAGAACTACTTTAACGACTTACTCAACTTGTTTGATGACTATATGTGATTTTGTTCAGATGTTAATGGTTGAAACCCAAAACTGTAGAAAACTTTGGAAGGTTCAAGAACTCCAGAACCACTTATAACTTCATTAACCCCATAACTGGCCTTAGCCTTAAGTTAGTCATAAAATACTTACAAACTTCAAAATTTCAATCAGAAGTCATTGGCTGGAACCCCAAATTTGCAAAATTTTGAATTTTCAAGGGCCATAATTCCATAACCACTTGATTTGTGGTAAACATTTGAAGATGTTATGTTTTTCCTAAATGATTTATCAGTCAGGGAAGGGACATATTGATACATGACTGACAGTATTGTGTGGCAGGTATTAAAAAATCTATAAAATCTTTTTTTCTAATCAAAGCTTAAAGGGAAATATATAATATATTGCCCTTTTTCCACTGGCAAATAATCTACAAAATTTTCTATTAATGCATGAAGTATAATACTAGAAATACAGCATAACTAAGGAAGATCTATTTATACCAACTGTTGATAAAAGTGTATTAATTGCTGTGACTCTCTGTTGTGGAGTACATCCTGGTACATCTTTCATTATGATACTATCTGTAATTCCATCTGGTTGCTCTTGACATAATTCTATAATTCTAAAAAATAAATCACAAAACATATAGTTCTGATTAAATGCACAAACATAGAGTATCAGTATAATCAGATTATGAAAAGAAACATCATACTAAAATTTGAAAATGATACGTTCACTGGAACCAAAGTTATGCTGTCCACAGACACAAAAAATACCCAATTTTACCCCTTTTTGGCCCCTTTTTCTGAAACGGGTGGGGTCACAAACCCGAAATTAAAACCCATGATTGCCATTATGCCAAGACACCACATACTGAAATTTGAGGATGATCCGTCCACTAGAAACAAAGTTATGCTGGCCACAGATGCCGAGGCCGACACAGACACCTGCGCCATACCATAATACGACCGCAAAATTTTTGCGTATAAAAAACGGGTGGGGCCACAATACCCAAAACCAATCCCAACCTTCCTTTTGTGACAAGAAACATTATATTAAAATTTCATAAGGATTGATCTGCTAGAACTGAAGTTATCGCACGGATGAAGAAAATTGACACGACTTAAAATCAAAAATTTGAACCCCTGTTCAGAATGTATTTTGAATTTTCAAATTGGTACTGACTATCCCCATATTGATCTACAAACACTGGCAGGTCATGATTTTCAAATATTCATTTTATATTAGCCATGATCTCCAGTCTGTCCAGCCCTTGTAAAATTTTCTGTCAAGGAGGTTGGCCTCATATTACTGCATAGGCCGTTTCAACTGCTTCCTGGGGATTGCCCCTGATTATTCAAGTATTTCAGTTGAAACATATAAGGTGCTGGATCACAGGAGTCTGAAATTTTGTCAATGTTTCATTTCAAGTTGAAATATGAAGTGCCACACATTGAAGTTTCACAAACTTCTGTTTAACTCACTATAAACTTCAATGTGTATGGCCTGATATTTCAACTTGAAATGAAATATTAATAAAATTTCCGATTTCTGTGGCTGGATGTTTTTTTTTATCTAACAAAACGTGCATGTGCAATTAAGTTGAGTATTAAACTAAGATCTGCATTGGAGGCCATCTTGGATTTTTTTATCGGTACTAAAATCATACATTTATCAAAGGGCCATCATGTGACCATGCCTAATCAATATCAACTTGATGTATGGAATGGTTTTCAAGAATATACAATTTACAACATTTTCCCTTAGGGTCGTATGTTAAACTATGGTGCCTGCTGGCAGCCATTTTGGATTTGTGAATGGTACAAATATATAAAATTTGGCAGATGACCATCATGTTAGGAAGCTTTGTTAATCAACTTGATTAAAGTTTTAAAGAATTTAGCAATTCAAAATGTTTTCCTATAGATTCAAATGTTTAACTAAGATCTGCAGGATCAGCTATCTGGATTAATGATTGGCACTTAAATCATACATTTGTCTGACGACCATCATGTCACCATGCCTAGATAATATCAAATTGATATACGAAACGATTTTCAAGAATTAACAATTTATAACATTTTCCCATAGGTCCTATGTTAAACTATATTCCTCGGTGGGGGCCATCTTGGATGAGATGTGAACCTGTCAATTATATGTAGAAATTGTACTTCTTAATAAGATGAACACTTTTGCTATACAAACTTGACCTCTATCTCAAAGAGTTTTTGAAAAACAAGACAAAATGCAAAAAAAAAGTCGGAAATTGGACCAATAAAGGACGATAACTCCTATAAGGGTATTCATATTTTCATCAAAATTTTTAGGTGGATAGAGCTTGACATGCTGAACATTTTTGCAATCAAATGTTGACCTTTATCTCTTACAGTTTTCCTAATAAAAATGCTAAAATTTTGAACATTTTACAGAAACAGGGCAATAACTCCAAGACAGTTTTTTTTTTATTTCTTCAAAATTGCAGGGTGGGTAGATCTTGCCATGCTGATCATTTTCACCCTGTCAGATTTTTGATATCTGCAATGATTTTTGAGGTAATTTGTGAAAAACAGACCCTATGTTCTATTTTTAGTATTAAAAGCCATAGATTTGATCTTACAAATTAATCGAAAACTGTTTTGAAACTGCATACCCTGGTGATGATTCAGGCCAAGTTTGGAGAAGATTTTCTAAATTGTTAACGGGCGCTGACAAGTGATGACGAAAGCTCACATGGCCTTTTAAGGTCAGGTGAGCTAAAAATCATTTTGGCAATCAAGTGGTAGTCTCCAATATGGTGTAAAGGCATTGAAATGAAAATATGATATTTGCCCATACTTGCACTCCTGTTCGTTCCACCAGAGACATATAATAACAGAGATTGTCAACTCTACTGTCACTCCATATTAATCACAACAAACATGATAAAGCAATATCAAAACTTCTTACACTACTTTTAATTTAGTTGACATATTTCTGAACCGAAAAGTGAACTGTTTTTGTTAAAAGATATTTAATAGTGTAGTTTAGAAACTTTGAAATAAAAATGTTGATTAACAAAAGAAGCAGAAACTTCACATGGAAATCTGATGAATGAAACACTACGAAAATCGTGGTGTGCATTGTTTTCTTTTGAAATTCCTCTTTTAGTTCGGTTATGAAAACTTTCTAGCAATGAAAATTGGAAATATTTACCTTGACGTGAAGTATAGATAATGTTATTATTATATTTTCATTTATTATCGAGATATAAGTTAACTATTTATGTAAAGTGGAAGTTTTATCGAAGTTTTGATGACTGTGTAATTTCATGAGAATTCTTCATGTTGCTAATCTCAGTAACAGACCATTTCATGGTTATTTGAGCCATATTTGATAGGGGCAAATTATCAGAAAAGAAGTAGAAATGGTTAAAAAAACATAGAAAGCAGCCACAGCCTGCCAAGCTCACCTCGTTGCACAGCATTGTCACATGTTAAACATGTCAGTAAACAGGAATAGACTTCTTTTTAATAGATTCATTCATGTGTAAAATATAGGTCAAAGACTGTCATCCCAAAATGCATCATACATACAAATACGGTTGATGTTGGACATGTCAGTAAGCAGAAATAGACCTTAACCATTCTAATCAACTAAGTCTCTCATGCATAAAATGTAGGTCACAGTCAGCATCCAAATCGTGCATTGCTGTTGTCATCCAAAAATGCATCATACATACAAATATGGTTGATGTGGGACATGTCAGTAACCGTGAATGGACTTCAACCATTCTACCTAACCAAGTCCCTCATGCCTAAAATGTAGGTCAAAGACAGCACCCGAAGCATGCATTGTTGTTGTCATCCCAAAATGCATCATACATACCAATATGGTTGATGTGGGACATGTCAGTAACCATGAATGGACTTTAACCATTCTACCTAACCAAGTTGCTCATGTATAAAATATAGGTCTAAGACAGCATCTAAAGCATGCATTGTTGTTGTCATCCCAAAATGCATCATACATACCAATATGGTTGATGTGGGACATGTCAGTAACAGGGAATGGACTTTAACCATTCTACATAACCAAGTTGCTCATGCATAAAATGTAGGTCACAGACAGCATCCGTAGCATGAATTGTTGTTATGATCCCAAAATGCATCATACATACCAATATGGTTGATTTTGGGCATGTAAGTAACTATGAATGGACTTTAACCATTCTACATAACCTAACGTCGACGCTAGGGGTGTCACATAAGTCGCCCTCACTTGGTGAGGTGAGCTAAAAATGCAGAAACTATAATAGTTACAGAACTATTGCCAAGCATCACACATATACTTTCCTGTACTTTTATACACTCTTTTATACAATTTTCTCCTCTTTACAGAAAATCTACCCCTATCCAATTTAGTTTCAATAATCGTGAAATATTCTATTGTTTGTCTCTTGTTTCAAACACTTTGTTTATGTAACTTCAATGTGTGAGGCTTGAATGTTGCAATAGTGCTTGTCTTGTGCTTCAAATGAACTTTTCAATTTGTTATCATGGGTTGCTACACGCAGGACGCTTCGGCCATAGTGTAACCTCAGACTTGGACATTTCGGCCATAATATGCTAATACTACATGAATACATCTCACATGCTTGTGTCTATTTGTTATTTTGTGGTTGGCTGTTATTTCAATTGGATAATATAATTGTCATTCATTTTGGTGACATTGGGCTTTCTCGATCCTTGAAAACTTTAACATACTACCCTATGGGAAAGTCTGAAACAACTGTATAGTCTTGGACCTGCAATTTACGCCATTGCTCAGTAAACCTTCAGTCATTAAAATCATCAAAATAAATGAGTGCACATTGTATTTATTTGATTATAACACATGACAGCCAGTTTTTGTCTGAGATAACTGGTACAGTAATTATTGTGTCATTCTCGATGTACACGAATGTCAATGTGCTATAAACCTTCTCTCGTATTACTCTTATTATAATCAATCAGAGCCCAACTATAACTTCACAATTGGTTCACAAAATTAATTGCAATTTTTTTATATCATTCAGAAAGTTTTATGTATTTGTAACACTTTCTAGTGTATACTCATGACAGGACCGAAACGTCATAGTTCGAAATAATTTTCTGCGGGGCAGAAGAAACACCTGAACATTCTCTCTTAAACTGCCCAAAGTACAGAGAAGCAAGAGAAGAAATGTTCACGGAACTTAAAAGTTTGCATGGAAAAATAGACATGATATCCATGCTTACAAACAGCAAGAACTACGGAACATAAGCTGAAGTAATAGGAGAATACATCAAGAAATCAGGAAGATATCAAGAGCTGATCGTCATGTCTTGATCCTGAGCCTAACACTACTATACCTAAAGTATCAGCAAGAAATCACTTAGGCAGAGTTAAAGAACACAGCCGAGAGATATATCTGGTAATCATGTGACGATTAGTGTCATCTGGGACTAATATAACAAGGATTTGAAACTATTTAACAAAGCAGTTTGATCGAATAAAAAGCAGTGTCCTAGCTAGGATTTTATGTTGTAAATTTTGATTTACTCAACATAAAATCATTCTGAAAAATTTGCTGATAAGTTGATTTATCGCATATTTACAACATTAAATTTTTCATTCATACAACAATGAAATTCTCATTAAAAATGGGTAATAAAGGTATCAAACCACCAATTCAACCAATCAGAGTTGGAACGAATGAGAAAATAGACCTTTTGAATCTAAAGATAGACTTTGTATTCTTGCACCTTTAAAACTATTCAAGGGAATTTGATGAATGGTGCACCCATTTAAACATTGATATATTAGGTTTAATTCAAGACCAAGGTCAATTGACCAGGTGTAATTTTAGATCACTTAAAAGAGGGGAATTCCCAATGACTATTTTTGCGCAATGTTGTGACGTCGTGGTACGTATTTATAGGTGGCTTTCCCCGACACACCGGGAATCTCTTAGAAGGCTTTAAAGGTATGATGAAAATTTGATATAATGTAGAGCAGGTATGTGCCTTTCACGACATGTATGGTCTTGGCAAGGTTAAACTTAAGATAAAATGTCCAGGGAGGTTTGAAAATTCCAAATTTTAGTTGAAAATGTTAAAGAAGTGAATTGGTGGTTTCACACCTAAATGCACCATGGGTTGTTTTCTTGTGTAAAGAGGTAGTAAAATTATCGAGAAACCGTCCAATAAACAAATGACAGTAATCCATAATTAATGAGCATCAGAACAATGAAAATAAAGAAAATTGGCTAACTTTAACTCGCTAGTTTACATGTCAAATTCCATCCTACAATTACAAGACTTTACCAAGATAAAGCTCTTTGAATTGGCTTTATAGCCATATATAATTTATGCAGGAAAATTTTTAACAATTCTGATAAATTTTGACTGATGTGACCATGCTCATGCAATTTTTAGAAATAAATTTTGGAGTTCAAACACTAAACTTTTCCCTGTGTATTTTAAAACTAAATTTCGAACTAAATTTAAAGAAAAATATACCATGATTCGCATCGAAGTTTCATCTTTTCAATCATATAAAATTTGTAGCATTGAATATTTTGGGGAAAATAAAAAGTGTACTAAAAAAAACGTCATGAAGTGTAAAGTTTTGTGGTATATTTCTAAAAAATCCAAAATTATCCAACTTTTAGAGCAAAGTTTGTGTACTTTGGAATATATTTATTTTACAAAAAATATACTATGATTTTCAGCTATCTTTTTTCATAAAATGGTGTACATGTACTTTCTATTAAAATCGGTGGAAAAATGTAGCTGTAAAGTGTACTAAAACTTTCCTATGTTTCAACAGAGAAATGCTAAAAAATACGACGATTTACAGGTAAATTTGACGAGACACCGAAATTGTAAGAAAAGTGAATGTTTCAAATCCCTGTTATATTACTCCCAGGTGTCATCTTTGAGGGGCCAGATGGGGGGGTCTCATCATGAAACACGAAAAAAATTATTCAGACCAATCAATGTTCTAATAACGATTCACGACAAATTAATGAAATGTAAAACGAATCAGGGGGAATTGAAATCCTTGATCACAGAGGACCTTAGGGTCAAGGATCAGGAAATAACACATGGTCAAAATTTCAAATGGCAGAAGTGTTTAAGAGCCGTAACGTCACGAATCTTATCATTATTGTAATAAAAAATAAAATGCAACAAGCAACTGTGTTTTTTTTCTGTTTCTCTCACAAGCATTTTTTCTGCAATATCTTATGATAAAGTGTCTGTGAACGTCTGTCTTTAATTGAGAATTGTAAATTTCATTAAACTTTTCTTTAACCTTGACTCCAGGTCTAAATCAAGTGTGTCATCTTTTTCTGTCATTGACGATGCCATTCTGTGGTGTCAACTTGAACTTGAAAAGTGAAAGTACACAACAGGAAGTTGCTTGAGTTTTGCAATACGCACTAAATGATTTTAACAAATAAAAATTAAATTTGAGATAAAAGTATCTTAAATGGATACAAGTAATATGTAGTAGTCAAATCATGGCTGATATAAATTAATTAACAAAACATTCGAATTTGAAAGTAGACGAAATACTTTGCCATTCAATGCAGAGCTACAATATGACCGTGATGACGGAAGTGCAGGTAAGCTCAATTTTGTCATATTTTACCATTTTATCAACCAGATATGCATTAATTTTTGTAATTATGTTTATATATGACATGTGTTCTTTGATTTTTTCAGACTGAGATTGTGGAAGGGTGTAGAGTACCCGTATTATTGAAGAATGGAGAAGGATGGCGTAAGTTCAGGGGAGATAATCTTGTAAACATTGTAAAGAGGTCATAAAATGGGACTTAACATGTGCTTATTTGTATACAAAAATTTACACACATATTTTCTTTCATTAATATGTAACCCTGCATGAAATGGTTTGTTTCTTTTATCTAGTTACAAGAGTCACAAAAATTGTTTAATGTTTGAGATTCATTAAACCTTGTGGTTGCTTACAGGGATCTTTCTTAATTACGTATTGTCTTATTCTTTCCATTTCAAGATTGTGGTCTTGGAGTTAGTAGTCTACCTGTATTGAGTTTTATTTGTATGTTTATAATACTATAGGAATAGAGAAAGGTGAGGTTTTGATATCCCTAAACCGGTTTGCCCCTACTGCTAGCTCTTGCTAGTGCTAGTAGCCAAGTTCTGGCTATCCGAAGTTCCTAACATTGTCTAAGTTTGTCTTTTTATTGTTTTTCTTGTGCAGCTCCCTGATGGATTGTGGCATGTGACTGTAGTTTTGTGCCATTGCAGGTGTTTCCTGTTATCTTTGCTATATTAATCTACACTAACAGTTCCCCCAAGGGGACTAAAAATTGTGCTGAGTGAATAAAAAGTTGGATGCTTCTCGCCCAGGTGCTGACTGAATGTATTGGTGTCGATGTCTGGAGTTTGCGTGTTGGTTTTTAGACACACCGGAATTTATGCAACTTGTTCTCGGTTTGTTACTATTTTGTTTGTTACCAGTATACGTAAAATACCTAACGTGTGCCTCGGTTTTCAAAGATCAAACAAACTACAGCAGAAAATATCAGAAGGTCAAGAAACTTTGCAGGACATTCGACCAGGCAAATCAGAAAAAGCTGCCAGACATAAAATAGATTTATATGACCTACAGTTGCAGGTGATGGATATTAATTGTTTTATCCGACATTCGGTCCTATTTGCTGCAAATTTTTCCAAACCGACTAAGTTTAGTCTGATATCACCTTTATCATCCTAAAAAAAACATTTTGTCATACCGAATTTTGGTGTGCATTAAACGCATTGGTGTATAAAACAAATCCCCTTTCTCAGAGGAAAATTATCAGAAAAAATCTAGTTCGTGTGTAAAAAACGCACATAAATTTTCAACAACATGTTCTGTCCAAAAATTTGGGAGACGCCGAGAGTTACATTGGACTGAATTTAATGGAATACATGATGCTTTATTCACTTATATTTAGAGGAATAACTGTACTGTCTTTATTTTATGGTTTGTTCAAACATTTTTGTCTCGCCCATGAAGAAAGTCGCGGAAAGCGAGACATAGGCATGCAAAGTAGGACGACGGCGACGGCGTTAACTTTTACTAAATACAGGACATTTTGAAAACCCTTTGATGTAGGAACATCATATTTGGTCCAGTGGTAGTACTAATCAAGTCATGTGACCTTGACCTAAATTTCACGGTCAAGTGGCCACGTTAAGTTTTTCTGCTTAAGTCCATTTCTCAATAACTAGAAGTGGTAGGTTGATAATATTTGGTAGTACATTTCAGTCTGGCAGGTGACTTTTGTCCTTGACCTCAATTTCACGGTCTAGTGGCCACGTTAAATTTTATTGCTTAAGTCCATTTCTCAATAACTAGAAGTGGTAGGTTGATAATATTTGGTATGTAGGTTGGTCTTGGGTAGTACATGTCAGAGGTGACCTTTATCCTTGACCTCAATTTCATGATCTAGTGGCCATATTAAGTTTTTCTGCTTAAGTCCATTTCTCAATAACTAGAAGTGGCAGGTTGATAATATTTGGTATGTAGGTTGGTCTTGGGTAGTATATGTCAGTCTGGCAGGTAACTTTTGTCCTTGACCTCAATTTCACAGTCTAGTGAGCATGTTCACTAAGATTTCACATCAATTTAGAGGCCAGCAGGGATGGGCGAGACATTTTTTAGGGTCTTCACTTGTTGGAAATTGCAAATAAAAAATATTGATTGGTAATTACAAAATGTAAAACACAGGAAGTTTATCTCCAAACATAATTTAAAAGTCAAAGGCGGTTATGGATACGTAAATATTACGGTTTGCCTTGGTAAATTTTTAAGTGATATTCCCTTATTAATCTTCATAATCGGTTTATGTATCAATTAACTTCATTTAAACTATCCCTTTTCATAAATTATAATTACATTATCACTTGCAAATATCGTGTACCCCTGAAAACTGGAACTGGTTTCACCTAATCAAAACAAATATGGCAGACACGATCGATATGAAATTTTGGGAACCGGGAAATCTCTGAATATACATGTTGTATACAAAGAAAACAATACACATCTAATCATGTTAACATTGGAAAACTTTGTTATCATCAAACACAGGTTCGTATCTGGATCACAACAAGGATTTTATACTTATTTCTAATGTCATTTCCAGTCTGAAGTTAAGTTAGTCGTGGTCAGAAAAAATAGTCTTCTGAAGTTCGCATGTATAAAATGCATCCCCTCTCACTAGGACCTTTCTGGGGGAAAATATGTGCATGTAATACACACCAAAAAACAGTAATTATATGTGATAAAATTGTCTGTTACTTCATTGATGTATGACACAACTGAAATTAATTAAAAATAAATTTGCCCAAAATAAATTGGGATTAAAATTTAAACAGAATAAATGTCATTGGTGATTTGGCATGTTAGGCCTAAAAAAACTCCTTTCTTTCCGGTAACATACTCTTCATAATTGGGGTCGGTAGGACTTTAACAGTGCTTCTTTAA